>JAJMAO010000012.1:0-171798 GCA_030572575.1 Scheffersomyces insectosa
TATATAACATATAACATATATAACATATATAACATATATAACATATATAACATATATAACATATATAACATATATAACACATAGAACATATATAACATGTAGGTGCATGCAACCCATATAGTACACAAATATAGTACATACTCACCGCTTCAACAACCAGTGAGACTACACAACACACTTCACGAACGAATATACTCAAGTTGAAATAGACAAATCACATAGCAGAAATTATGTATATCACATATATCTTACAAAACGACATACGTTACACATATAACATATGGTATGTAGCATACACTTAGTGTACTACTTAAAAATATACTGCCTATATAACATAGACACATACATATAAAATAGACACATACCGCCTACATGCTACCCATATACTACCCATATGACATATGACATATACATATAAATATACATATAAATATACTACCTATACATATACTACCTATACATATACTACCTATACATACTGCCCTCTATAACATATACTCTATAACATATACTCTATACACATACTACCATACACATACTACCATACTACCATACACATACTACCATACTACCCATATACCATTATTCCATACATATACCTATTCTATGCCGCCCACACACTACCAGCACCGTCTCACTCACCGCCTGCACACACCAAAAGCGTTTTCGTCTTCAAAAAAACCTCCCAAACATTTTAAGCAGCCAATGCTACACCTCTTCTTCTCGCCCTACACTTCACTCTCACCCAGCATGTCGTTGACAAGCACGGAACTCAACTACTTGGTGTGGCGCTACCTCCAGGAATCCGGGTTCGAGTTGGCAGCGTTCGCGCTCGATAAACACGCCCGGTGTCTGCTCTACGAGCACGAAGGAAACACCTCCATCATAGCCAGCATAGAACCAGGCGCCTTGGTCAACTTGGTGCAGAAGGGAATCCTCCTCTCGCTCGTGGAGGAAGAAGCCTCCGGAGAAACCGAAAGCAGCGAGAGATTGACGCTCTTTAGCGCGTTGTTGAAGGAACAGCGAGACAAGACCCAGAGCGGTGAGCAGGACTCTATCGAAACCAAGAAGAGATTCCTTCTAAAATCGGAAATCCAGCGAAATGGTACTGACAATGACGTAGAAATGGCAGAACCAGACCTCAACGGCCACGATACAATCAATTCCAACCCCCACACATCCAATAACGACATCAACAACCTCTCTAATGACACAACCACCGAAAATGCCTCCAATAACGACAAACAGAACGACGACTCGTCATCTGCTTCCAATTCATCTGTAATAACAACGTTCTCTACACAATTACTAGACCCAGTGATACGGTTTGAGGAGAGCTTGGTCTCAGAATGGCATCCAGGAACTGAAGTCTTTGCCTACGGTAAGAACGACTCTTCGGCAGTTATCAATGCTATCAAGGACGGTGCCGTATTGGAATCGGTTACCCTCATACATCCTAACATACTGAACATTCCGAATGAGATAAATGTTGTCTCGTGGGCTCCTCAGGGCAATTTGATAGTAACAGCTGGGGTAAACGGTGAGTTAAGAGCGTGGTCACCAGACGGAAAGCTTAAAAACGTGGCCAACTTGTTATCTGATGAAATACCGGTACCTTTAACTGAAATAACCCACCTGGAACCACGCGAGGTGACCAAGGGCTCGTCCGTAATAACGAATTTGCTCTGGAACGAGTCTGGACAGTTGCTTCTTTCCATAGACAGCCATAACCAAGTGAGTCTCTGGGATGGAAATACTTTAACATTAATTAAACAAATCAACCCACCTATACCTCCAGCGGATAACGTGTCTGTGATAGCAGCTTGCTGGCTCAACGAGGACAAATTTGCCCTCTCAACAGTGAAGAACTCAATTAAAATCTATTCCATCAGCACCCAACAGTTTGGTTTGACACCTCAGCTTGATGTACAGACAATTGGTTTCCTCCATGGCCATGAAAACAGCATTTCGTTCCTTCGACTTAACCAGAAGTCCAAATTACTTGCTTCCTGTTCCGATTTCGATTACCTTGTAAAAGTATGGAGCAGAGGAAGTTCCCAAGAATCATTGGATCTCAATGTAGTAGCCAAAGAAGATGTTAAACTCCATACCGCTCCAATAGTGGCTTTGGAATGGTTAGAAGGCTTAGAAGATGTCAGTATTTTACTTAGTGTTTCGATGGAAGGCGTCCTCAACATTTGGAATTGTACCACTGGCGACAGTATTATCAGTTCGGATCTTTTCAGTAACATAGAAAACTTCAATTTCGAACTGGAAGACCAAAAATTAAAGCTGTCGAGAGATTTGCTCGTTTTCGATGCTGCATTATCGCCGAATCAACGTTTCTTGGCATTAGGTGATGACTTTGGAAGAGTCACTATTTGGGACGTGGATTTATCTCGTTACTCACCGAAGAGTCCAAAGAACTTTGTTAGATGTTTGGGTTTGTACAACTTTACCATTCCAGAGACCATTGAAGACAGTGAGTCCAAGACTGCTGGCGTAGGAATCTGTGATGTTAAATGGGACAGCGAGTCAAAGAATGTTTCGGTGTCTTATAGTGGTGCCGAAAGTGTAGTTTTGAAGTGGAGTTGAATCGGATAAAGAACAAGCCAGATTTTCTTTATCATAAAAGTATACCATAGAACGGAATTTCGACGTGCGGAACGGTAGACATCGCCAGAATGATTGATTCCATTACTTACTACTGTGATTAACCTAGACTGGAAGTTGACATGCCCTACAATAGAAGCACGAAGGTGCGGCGTCATCACCTTGCTCTCAGAGATAGAATCAAGGTAGGATGATATCAGTAGTAATCGTCTATTCAGACAATGAAACGATTCAGAATGAAGACAGCGATACGCACCTTGTCGGACGATTCGATGTCCCTTTGTTTTTATAACAAGGATCATTGATCATAAAAGTAATTCTTATCAGAAAAAGACGATCGGAAACGGCGTCGGCTTCTACACTGTATTATTGTCGAAGAATTGTATATACTTAATATTGTAACATTAGCTAATAGATATACACACTAGAACAGAACTAGAACTAGACTATTGGTACCACGTCCAACACGGCACCAAAATCAGAATTATTCATTAAACTCGTAGCTAACCGCTGGTAGCAGCATTAACAGCAGAAGTAACAGCAGAAGTGACAGTCTCAGCGGCGTCTCTTACGACTCTGTTGGCACCTGGAGTGGAGCCTGGGAAGATGATATCAATGTAACAAGTGACCAAAGCAATGAAAGCAAAGACGACTCTCAACAATGGTGGTTGAGCCGGGGTTGAATCATCCTTTTCTACTGGCTTGTTGATAGGTTCGTTAAGGTATGATTGGATGGCCAAAAAGAGAGCAGACCATGAAAGCATCTTGTTTCTCATGAACATAGCGGCCATAGGAAGCGATTGAGCAATCATACTCGAAGCTTCACCACGAGGCTTGCTTGGAGAGTGTCTGTAACTGCTGGGTGTTAGTAGGGATACACTTGAAGAAATTGGGAGCAGCGGCTGGCAGAGGAAAACGAGACTTCATTGCAGAATGACTCTGGTGGAAGTGTAGAACTTTAGTCAATTGGTTAATCACCTAATCACACCAAAGAAATACCGACAATAGTCCATTCAAAACATTGAAATTTCAATTTTCCTCGGAAAAACCGCAACCTCCCACATCATACCTATAATACTTACGGAACTACAGCTTCTTGGTTAACCTTAGGAGCCATTATGTGTGTTTATAGTATGGTAAATCAGCTATCATAAACTTCAATCGGGGAACTTTTCAAATGTCGATTTTTCAACGCCGAAATTTGAGCCTCAGTGTAACATGGTAGCGCCGTGGAAATATACGAGATCTTTTGGGGGTGGCTATATATGGGGAATGAAGACGTTGGAATAGGGTTGAGAGGTAAGACTTCGTCAGTAGATGGGTAAGAGATGATACTACGTTGTTATAAAGAAAAATTGTGATTCTCAGAGGCACATCATGTTTTGTGTCGGGGTTTAGTTACATTTAACAAACACTATATGAGGTGTGCTCATAGTAATAATTAACTATGCTAGAGCATTTATAGCCGTTTAGATATGACAAGCACTTAATGATACTGAATAGTTTGGTGCATTTATTAGGTTGTTTGAAGTGCTCCACTTTGCCAGAAGTGTAGTATAAGACTCCGTTTTTGTAGATTCAAGGTGGGTTCCTAATAGTTGGTGAGAATCTCGAGCTAAGATACCTAGATACTGTAAGATCTACGATCGTAGCTCATAATTAATCCATGATACTACGGTTAGTTTATCACAAGTACCTCTGCTTGAGCAAGTCCTTTTGCCCATAGTAGTTTCCAACAAGAACGAGAACCATATTGATAGTATACTTCGCAGCCAATGTACTGGTGTCATTCTCGGAGTCTGTCTCTTGAATCTTGTTTGACAATTTTAATGCCTTCTTTCCTAGATCTCGGATAACCGAACTCTCGTTGGGGTCGAGTAGATTATCGATCCGTAGCAATACTGACCAAATCCACTTCGAGAGCGTGGCCGTTGTAGATACGCTTAGCCACTTATTAAAATACACCAATAACCTTATCACTGTCGACCGATCTATACTCTTATAGAAGAATACCATCGAAGGAGGATCATTATCAACAACGTATTTTCGCCATTGACTTGCAGTCTGTGGAATAATAATATCCGGTTGTGAAGAAGATAGTATTTCGGCTTGTAGCATATGGACTCTTTCCTTGAGGTTTAGGAATTCTTCAAGCAACTTTCCTGACCAAATATCCATGGATTCATCAGCGTCTTTAGCTGAACTTCCAGCTTTTTGAACAGCATCTGTGCTATCTTTTTCCAGATGACTGGGCCCAGTAGTCGTTATATCGTTCTCTTCCAGTGTGACTTCACTTTCTACGACTCTCTCCACGAAGTAGACGGCTTGGTCATTTTCTGCCTCGTTCCTTACACTTTTCAAATAGCTTGCGACCGCCATTGACTCTTCGTCGTCATCTGTACCCTTCCCGTACTCCACTGTAGGAAATGCAGCATACTGGCCAAATGTAGCATCCACTGTCCTCTTTGCAGTTCCACTTTCCCAATTTTCATCCCTGTCATGCGACTGATTCAGGCTTCCTGCCTGCCGTATTGAATCGTTTACCTTCTGTCTCTTGGACAATGGTTGTTGCCTATTTCCAATATCGTTGTTGGAATCAATATCCATTTTAGCATCCAAATCCCTGTCAGCGTCCATCTCTCTCGGTAGAATTGCAGTTGTATCTCAATTTTATTCTACAATATACTTATACACAAATTGCTACTTCTCAATGCCCCGAAATTATATTTCTTTGAGCTATAACCTTTTCCAAATACCATATTTAGTCTTCTGACCTCTTCAATTCTAAGCTTTTTCATTTCTCTGCAAAATCATATTGAGGTCCGCGCTACCACATTACCGGAACCAGAACAGAAATGCCGCGCTACCAATACAAAGCAAAGAAATGTCGCATACCCGAAGGTGTGTGATAAGCTCGTAGCTTTCGATAGATATAGATTAAATAATAAATATGGCACGATAATCCCCGGACGCCGTTCTATTAGAGCATGGTTTAAACAAAGTAGAATCCTCACAAGAGCCCAGTACTGCGGCCGCTGTATATTCCCTCTCCCACCACTATCTACAAATGTCGCACTTTCGCAACTACCGATCACACGACATTATTACACCTTACTATCGTTAACTATGGAGTCACTACTACCACAGAATACAACAGTGTATCTTCATACAAGTCTGTCATTTTGAGCAATTGGTTCGTTTTCTCGCCACTACATCGTACTCATCCACGGTTCCGACTAAAGTATCAACGAAATGGGCGCGGGATTGTCGCTTTTGGCGCCGTCGGCTCCAACTGTTGCCATCTCGTCCTACGTGGATGTCCTAGAGGAATACCAGTATATAGAGCTCATAAACAACTCTAGGTTCCTCAAAACAATTAAGGCAGTCGACAAGAAGTCTGGAATGTACGTGATAGTGAAAGTTCTCATAAAGCCTGCTGGAACTACCTCAAATGACGCCTTTCCATTGGAAAGAGTCATTGAACTGTTGGGCAGACAATCGTCTCTTATCGCTAGTTTCCACAACATCATCCCATTCCATAAGATCATAGAAACAGACAGAGCAGGGTATTTAATAAGGAAAATGGCCAAAACAAACTTATATGATAGAATCTCTTTGAGGCCATTTTTGGAGCCTATAGAGAAATTGTTTGTTGTGTTCCAGATGCTTAAGGTTATAAGCAAATTGCATTCGTTGGGAGTTCACCATGGAGACTTGAAGTTAGAAAACTTTCTAGTAACACCTTGGAATTGGGTCATGCTCTCGGATTTTGCCGAGTTCCTCAAACCCAGAAAGATTCCAGAAGATAATCCCAATCAGTTCTCGTTCTATTTCGATAATTCAGCTAGAAGAATATGTTATCTTGCTCCAGAGCGATTCTACAACTCTAAAGAGAACCCACATGCCCAAAGTGGAGAAGAAGATAGCCATAGGTCAGGCGTCGACAAGTTGACGGATGAAATGGACTTATTCAGTTTGGGTTGTGTAATAGCAGAATTCTACTCTGATGGAGACCCCACATTTACATTATCACAGTTGTTCAAATATATGAAGAACGAATATGCGCCAGATTTCAGTTCCATTCATAATAATGATATCAAAGAATTGGTTACCGAATTGATTAAAATCCGTCCAGAAGAAAGAGCTCCAGCAGACGAGCTTATTGAGACATTCAGAGGAAAATGCTTTCCAGAGGTATTCTACGACTTCCTCTATGACTTTATGTCAGATTTATACGGCAGTGGATCTTTCCATATACCGAAGGACGATGACAATGTCTCTATCAGTGATTTAAAAATTGATAAAATCTATGATAACTTCGATAAAATAGCAAATGCGTTGCATTTCGACTACAACAATCCAAACCAGAGCGCAGGCGTTAGAGAGAAAGATGGATTTGTGCCTTTGAAGCTAAACCTTCCCGGAATACCAGAAAACTATGTAATAAAACCCAACAACTACTCAAAAGAGGACGAAGGTCTGGCTGCGGTAATCATTTTAAGTGTTGTTTTCTCGTTGCTGAAGTCCCTAAAACGAGTCTCCTCCAAGATCAAGGCATGTGAATTGATACTAGCTCTTTCAGAAAGGGTAAATGACGAGTGTAAACTTGACAGATCATTACCTGTTCTTTGCTCATTTTTGGATGAATTTGTAGAGAGCTGCTCTGCCGCTATTTTAAAGAGTCTCGACAACCACAAGGAATCGCTAGACTTGGAGGCATTCAAGAACTCGAACATATCTTCAAAGGTTGCGTGTACGGCCCTCACTTCAATAACAACTTTGATTTTGTCATGCTCATACATTGCTCCTATCAATGTATTGTTGTTTCCGAAGTATTTGCTTCCTAAGTTATTTGATATTTATCAATTGAATATTCCAGAAGAAGAAAGCAATATAATTAAGGTCTCATTGGCTGGTTGTCTTCCGTACCTCGCCAACTCGTCTAAGAAACTCTGGATGATGTCTAAAACTTTTAAAGGAGAAGAGAATCCTAACAGAAACATGCCATTGTCTCTCAATGGCAATATTAATGGCAATGCTTCAACCAATGCATTGAGTATTTCGAAAGACGAATTAGATAATCATTTTGAGGAACTCACACACCGATTGTTAACTGACTCTAGCTCTCTGGTAAGAATAAGTCTTGTTAACAGCATCCTACCTCTATGCCATTTCTTTGGTATCGAAAAGACTAACGATATCATCTTACCACATTTAATTTCGTATCTTAACGATTCTAATATTGGACTACGTTTAGCATTTTTGTCATCGATATTAAAAATGGCACCCTTCGTGGGAGTTCTTTCATTTGAGCAGTACATTCTTCCCTTATTAGTTCAAACTTTGGGTGACCTGGAGCAATTGGTCATATTGAAAGTTTTAGAGATTTTTAATGAATTTGTGCAAACCCGACTAATCAACCCCCGGACTGAATTCAACGCCCTTGATATTTACAAGGAGCTACTCTCTAATTCTATTAATTTATTGTTACATCCAAATGAATGGATCAGGCAATCTGTCTTGTGTTTGATAGTGTCTATCAGTGAAAATTTGACTGATGCGGATAGATACTGCTTTCTTTACCCTTTGATTAAAGGATTTTTGACATATGATATATCAGTAATAAGCTGGGGAACACTATATCCATGTTTGACAAAGCCATTATCTAGACAGGTTTACAAACAAGCGATAAGCTGGTGCTTAGAGGCCACAAGTGAGTCGTTATTCTGGCAGAAGGGACTCTCTACTGCAAATCAAACTACAAGGGTTGATCCTCAGATAGTTTCGGTTTCGAAGAATATGGCGACGTCTGTTTACTTATCTAAAGCACATCCACGAACATCTGCGTTTGTCAATGGAGCAAGTGATCTTTCATTATCCCCCGAGGATAAGCGCTCGCTCATGAAAATAGTGGGACTTTCAGATAAAGACATATGGAAAATATTCGTGATGAAAGAACACATTCTAAGAGTGGCGAAATCAGCCAATAGCATTTACAATCCCTCTCTGAAAACTAAGGAAAATTTGGAGTTCATGAAAGATACTGATGTGGATTCTAAGAAAGGTGAATCAAAAAGAGAACTAACCGAAGAAGAAAAATTTAAAAAAGTTTCTGACGATCTTACAATTAGACCGAGAAATATCTTCTTTGATATATGTTATAAATCGGAACCGTTGCTTTCAGGGTCTAGAACATCGGAGGCTAATATAGAAGCATCTTCCAAGCCAGGTGACTCTATTTCACTTCAAGGCTTCGATACTAGAAGGGGGTCAACTTCCTTGGTACTTCCAAACCTTGCCAGGGTTAAAGCATCAGTACAGACCGTAGAAGCAAATGTGTTTGGAGAGCTTGAAATGAGTCATGATGTCGGCAACCTTGATTCACTCTATCACCAGCACCACCATCACGTACATTCAACTAGAGACTCAAATTCAACACATAGAATGTTTGTTGTAAACAATATGAAAACCGTTACTGCCAACATCACTCACGACTACAGCGGTCACAATCCTTTCATCTTGAATTACTTAAATGGTATCACTTTCGAACCAAGTCTACGTGAATTCCCTGAATTTGGAAATATTGTAAAATCTTCCAAGCCATCTTTGGGATTAATGAACAATGGAAAACACTGGAACCCAAAGGGTATTCTAGTGTCAAGGATCAATCCAGGAAATAACAACGGTGATATCGATGGTATAACTTGTCTAGTAACCGGACCAACGTCAGAGTTCTTTGTTAGTGGTTCAGAAATGGGACTCCTTAAGATTTGGGATAACTACAAAATGGAAAAAGTGACCACGGTTAATACTGCCAGTTTAACCTTGAACCTTGAATCTACCATTACTTCGATTCGCTTTATCGCAGACAGATTTGTGATGGCAGTAGCAACCGTCGACGGAGCCGTCCGGTTATTTAGAATCGATGTAAATCGAGGAAAGAACAAGAGGATAACGAAGTACACAAAACTCTCACTTATCAGAAAGTACGACTTATCAGATAATGGGGACAGTTCAATCGGAGCCTATTTAATAGAATGTGAATTTATTTTGTCGGAGAAGCAAAGTTTGTTGATAGGTATCACACCTACTGGAATGGTGATTGCAATGGACATCATCAAGATGGAGAAGGTTTTTGCACTTGAAAATCCATTGATCCATGGAACTCCTAAAAGTTTTATTGTTGATCATAATGGTGATTGGCTCTTAATCGCAACTAGTCAGGGTAGCATATGCTTGTGGGACTTGCGGTTTAAAATATTGGTGAGCGTTAAAAAGATACAACTACAAATAGGTGATGGGGTGCCTGGAAGTACATTTGCATCAATTGGGAGACTAGTACTTCTTCCAAAGGATTTCAAATTAACTGCAGTAAATGGAAGTGGTTATGGCGATACAGATCCTGCTCCTGCTACTAGCACAGAAGATGTTAAGAGTTACTTTATGGTAATAGGCGGTAGCAAGGAGAGCGACATTTCCATATGGGAAGTACCAACATTCAAATGCAAGCAAATTCTCAGCTCAAAAGTGAATAATCCTTACATTAAGAACTACTCATTGGTGGAGGTGCCAACATCAGGGGTAGTTGATATTGACAGTATCGTATCAGAGATTAATTTTGAAGTCGATGGCCTTGACGATGATGATGTTAAATCAAATCATAGTATGACTGCTATTGCACATTTCAATTTCAATAACGACAATTATTTGATTAGTTCAACATGGGATAAAAGGATCATTGCTTGGAATTTGGGCAATGTTAAGTCTTCGGTTTCTGTGAATAGTGACGATGAAACAAGATTCATTAGGAACACATTCAGTAAACAGGCAATAACATTGGTCAACGAGACACTGGTAAAGAGTACGCAGAAATCAGCCAAGAAGGATGTACTTTCTTTGGAAGGGATTGCCTGTTCGCAACCAGATGTGTTAGCTAGACATCAAGATAAAATTACAGCTATAGATGTTATCACGAAACCATCTGAGATGATAGTATCTGCTGATAGAAATGGGTTCATCAATCTCTACAAATAAATACGACTCCATTGTACTAACGGAATCATCTACAATGTTGGTTTTTTTGGCAGCCTGAAATTTTTGTAGGTTAAAAGTTCTCTAACGGGCATCACTATTAGCATAACCATCAAACTTTCGCTTATAGTATGATAATAATAATTATTCTAATCCCTTTTGTTGCTTACGGCTATCAGACATTAAAATTTGGTAAGCTTTATTATTCTCATTAGAGCATTTCGTAAATGTGCAACTTTGCCCCAAACTGGAGCAAAACGTACGAGTTTACTTTGAATAATAATAAAATTTGCTAATAATAGTAAGTTGTTGCAGGTACCCCCCCCCCCCCAAAGCAAGTAACGGGCCCGAGCAATGGCAGCATATGAAGAGCAAGAGACGGCGTTCCTCATGGCTTACCCCAACCGCTTACGAGAAGGAAACGTCTTTTAGAGCACACTGCAGCAACCGCATATCTGTACCTGTAAAATAAGTACATATACATCCGTGCATTGTAGATCTCGAACTCTAATTGTAGCCAAGGTACTCCTATCTGTGATCCCGTCGCCTCAACCTTGCTTCGTCGGATATACTGCACCAACGACCGTCCCTCCATCTAATGCATCTTGCCGTTTATAGCGATGCGATCCTCGAATTTTTCATTTCCCAGACGAGAACAAACGAACCCCACAAAGTGGAAGTTTAAATAGAACTACGTAATTGCAGTGGCAAAGAATTAAAAGACACGATTAAAACACCAGCATGCCATTTGACGACGCTAAGGGCTTACAGATTGCCATTGAAGAGGCCAAAAAAGGTATGTGTTAGGGGCAATGCTTGCGACGGGACCGTATCCCATCCTCCCTGTAGAGCATAAGCCTCATGATGAATTAGTACTAACAAAGCACAGGTTACGAGGAAGGAGGCGTGCCTATCGGAGGAGTCATGATTAGTGAGGACGGAACGATCTTGGGCCGTGGCCACAACATGAGATTCCAAAAGGATCTGGCCATTTTGCATGGGGAAATGGCCACTTTGGGGAATGCTGGAAGATTGAAGGGCAGTGTGTACAAGAACTGTACGATGTACACTACATTGTCCCCCTGTAACATGTGCTCTGGAGCTTGTATTATGTACGGGATCAAGAGAGTAGTATTGGGAGAGAACGAGAACTTCCAGGGAGCCGAAGAGTTGCTCAAGTCTGTGGGAGTAGAGGTGGTGAACATGGACAATCAGGAATGTAAAGATTTGATGAAAAAGTTTATTACGGAGAGACCACAGGATTGGTACGAGGATATTGGGGAGTAGAGAATGGTTTTTGGAGTTATTGGCGAATGCAGTTTCTTAATACAGCTTCTTGATTTAGGAACTGAGCCATAGGTGTTACAACTGTATTGTTGTTTCTGAAATTTTAAGCTGTATGGTTTTCAATATGTTATTCGCGTTGTGCATTATGGTTTTTAATAAGGATGATTGTCGTGTTTCTATGCCCTGTATTAGTACTACGACAAGTTGAATAAACGGCGTTATTGATACAATGTAAAGGAACGTAGAAACAGTAGAGTAATTGTAATAACTAGTAAATTGTGAAGTATGCCATCTCATGGTTGAGCACACGGCTGACATCTGAGCCGTTATCATAACCCTCCTATTGGGAGCCTACTAGGAGCTATTTTCTACAATTTTACAATTACAATT
Organism: Scheffersomyces insectosa; assembly: GCA_030572575.1. NCBI lineage: Eukaryota > Fungi > Ascomycota > Pichiomycetes > Serinales > Debaryomycetaceae > Scheffersomyces > Scheffersomyces insectosa. The sequence goes on from JAJMAO010000012.1 coordinate 12,322, forward strand.
ACAATTAGAAAATGACCGTTCTTAAGTATTAGTGAAGTTGCAATTCATATAACATTTTGTCCTTTGGAAGACAACTCATCCCATATCTCCTTTCCGAAGTCTTGGCTCTTCTAACGTTAACCAGCTATCTACACTATCTATTTTGTTAGTGCGAATTTTTAATCCGGAACCACTTTATTCTTTAACATAAGTTTTGCATTAGTAGTTCTTTCTAAAGAGAGACAGTCTCCATGAGCAAAAGGAGACGTGATGATGAACAAAATAGTATAGACGATGGAGAGGGGATAGATGAGACGGAAGTCGTAGTGGGTAGCCCACATCCCCTAGTTGTTTGTGATACTCCACCGTGTAATCTCAATCCCAAGCACTTCTCAAATTACTCGGAGTACGAACTCCACTTCGTAAGTACACATAATTATATATGTAATGGATGCAAAAAGAGATTTCCGTCGGAGTTGTTCCTCGGACTCCACATTGATGAAAACCACAACCCATTCACTAAAATGGAGCAGGAGAAGGGAGGAAAGATCTTTAAGTGTTTTAACTATTCGCCTACAGGATGTACAAAGATATGCTCCACACCAAAGAAACGTAGATTACATATGATAGATAAACATGGCTATCCGAGGGAGTTTCGGTTTGACGTCGTAAATAGGGGAATATGATTCCGTATTATGCTATGTACATAGAAATAGAAGTTACATCTGAACCTCATATTATTAGATGACTCTTTGAAGTTTTAAATCATTCGATTCAACGTAGTTTTGGTATAAACACCTTTTGGGAATGAGTTGCTTCAACCGTTTGCTTTTATAAGGATCAGGAAAATTAATCCCGATAATTAATCCCGATATATCGCTGTCCTATGCTGTCGTGCCGTTTGTGTCAAGCTTTCTCTTCTTGAGCACGACTGGCCCCTTCAGCAACTGTGAAATGATCTTCTCGTCGAATATCGATGAACAAGCTGGGCATTTTCCACTTTCTGGAATAATACTCATAATGCAAAGACATACCGAGCAAACGTATCCAATATCAACGGATTTCCCTGTAATGAAACAACTAGCCCTGTAATTGACATTGGAGTTTGTAGGCAAAATAATGAAAGGTCTTATAGAGGGCTCCACAAAGAAGGCACTTGTAAGCACTTGTATGATACCTCTTGGGTCGTCTATATGTAAATAAATACCATTGGTGGCATCCGATGCTTGTTGTAAATACGAAGAGTCTTTAAAACCAAGCTTCGCTATATCTATAGAAGACCTCATTTTTTGAGCAGCAAAGATGGAATTCATGATTGGAATGTACTTGACATCATCTTCATCATTGGCTGAGACAATAAGAATTCTGGATCTCATTGATGTGATGCTATTGGAAGAAGCTCCAGCAGCTGAGTTGCTGTTGTTACCGGAATTACTGCTGTTTGCTCCCACGCTCGTTGTCGAGTTAATGGCTGATGCTGTTGTTGTGGAAATGGATTGGTCTAGGGTTAACATTCTGTTGGTGTAAGCCAATGCCATGCTTAGAGCTCCGGAGAGGGTTGATTTCTGATCTTCGCTTTCGATGTTGTTGGCGATTTCTTTAAAGCACTCGTTCAACTCTTCCAAAACAGCTTCGTCAACAACCCTGAATTGCCTATACATACCTCTATTCACTAATGTCGGCGTAATTTCAGGCGTTTGCTCGTCTTCTCTGCCGTCACCATAGTGCGATCCGCTAATGCTATGATGACGTCTGACGTCGTCGTAGTTCCTGTTGGGATTTGGATAAAGAAATTTGGAGCCCTCTGGCGACGAAGCTATGAAGGCCACCTGGTTGGAGTTATTTAGCGACAAATGTGCGTTCATGAACACAAGCAAGGACTTAGCAAGCTCATGGATCGATATCTGATCTCTTATACGGAACCAACCAGCTGGAGAGATATCTAGAATGACAGTCAAAAGCGAAGGATCGTCATTAGATGCCTCTACGGTGGTTGATTCCGTGAATACTCTATCTGATATAGCATCCATGGTACATATATATATAAGCAATAAGCAATGCAATTGAAACAATTGAAAACAACAATATTACATCAAATTTATTGAAAGCTTGCAAAACTCGCTTTGATAATTGATTTTTCAGAGCAGATTACTTATGTTCTGTGGCTGTGACATATTATTCCGCATTAGGAAGTCTATGTCAGATAGTATAGCTAATGATAATAAGGACTATTGAATTCTTTAAGTTCTGTTATGAATGTTCTTTATTCCAGATACCAGATTCAGTTAGACTGTTCTTGCTCTTAGCTACAGATCGTGTTATCTTTTCGGTTTTCCTATATTACATTATATTACATTTAACTAAATCGTGGATTACAATACTTATTAACTACACTAAAAAGTGAACACAAATAACTTGTAAATAACCTAGTTAACCAAAGCAGAGGCGGTGGCAGACTCGTACTTCCAGTTTGGTGGCAAGACAGAGACGGTTCTGTAGTATCTGGCCAATCTGTGGATTCTAGATTCGATCAAAATCAATCTGAACTTAGAGTCCTTGTCCTTTCTGTTTCTCTCCAAGTGCTTTCTGACAGAGACAGCCTTCTTGATCATGTAGTACAAGTCTTCTGGGAGCTCAGCAGCAAGACCGTTGGCCTTTAAGATTCTCAAGATCTTGTTACCAGTGACAACCTTGGATTGGGAAACACCGTGAGCATCTCTCAATTGGACACCAATTTGAGATGGGGTCAAACCCTTTCTAGCGTACTTAATAACTTGCTCAACAATGTCGTCAGAAGACAACTTGAACCAAGATGGAGCGTTTCTAGAGTATGGAATAGCGGAGGAGGAGATACCCTTACCCTAAAGAAATGACTGTTAGTATATTGCACATTTGTAAAAAGATACAACGACAACATTCGCAGGTGTTGATGAACGACGCTTCGACGGTATTTCTATAACATTATGAGATGTGAAGAAGTCCCCAGTCGTTAACGTTTGTTTTCAGAGTGTTCTTGAAGGGACCTTACGGACACTTCTCGAAGAGTAGAAGACGGTTCAAACAGCGTTTCCCCTGCGTGACTACACTTTAATAATAAGTGGTATCGACCAGCAGAGACTCACGACGGCGAGTGTAAGTATCAGAAACAAGAGTGTATGTTAATGATTCGAGCAATTAGTGCTATTTGAACCATTTACTCTTGAGCAGACCTCAACTCTAAAACCGTCGTGCAACCGAATCGATCCTTTTCAACTTAGTTATCAAGTATTGACAATGCTGATGCTTATCTGGACTATGATTATTCACATACAGATGAATGCATACGACCCATGATGACGATTGATAATAATTATATTAACTAAAGAACAAAAAAGTATAACGAACATTGAATATTAATCAGGATTCTGAGTTAAATATATATTGTCTGAAAAATTTTTCATTTGGTGAAAGTTGGGACTCGCACGACTGAAAAAAAATTAAGTTTAGAGGAGGATGCGTACTTAATTTTACTGTGAGCAGAGTTAATCTGGGTCTGTCAGCAGGAAGTTTTGAGGGTGCGAAAAAGATGTAGAACATCCACACCGCAGCAGCCATGTATAGATGGTGTAGTTGGAGTTGTAGTTGTATGAGGTGGTGAGAGATAGAGATGTTGCAATTTCCACGTGAGGTTCTGAACTGTCAACAGAGATACGGGGATTGTCATCAAAGAAGCACTCATTAAGTGTCTAGAAAGCTTTCCAGTGTTTTATAGCTAGGTTCTATTTTCTGTGTATTGTTGTGTAGTATCTGTGCATATATAAGATGAATATTGGTACTACAATTGTTCTTCAAGATCCTCGAAGTCGTCTTCATCTTCAACTTTAATGAGCCTGGAATTGTTAGTATCGGAAAAGATTTAATCTCTGAAAATGGGAGTTGTACATACTTTGAAACGCCTGCCTTCTCTTTGAATTCTTCCACAGCTGCTGCGTACAACATTCTGCTGGCCTGGCTACTCGTTGGAGGCATCCAGTACAAAAGAACCAACGGAGTCTTCAATCTTCCATCGGGCAACTTGTATGGATATGAAAGAACAATGTATCTAGGGGAATTGTCTGGCAATTCTTCTATCAAATCCTCGACAGAAACGACTGGATCGTCATTTTCCTTTTTGATTTCGTATGATGTTGTATCGATAGTATCTATGGTTGTTAGTATTATATCAAGAGTGTTGACAGAAGCTGTTATCTAATGGGTATCTTCCAAGAATGTAATGGATTCTCTAATAGTGATATTATTTCGTGTCACTCTTCTTGTGTCATACGATATACCTCAAACCGTAGTCTTTCGCCCATTTACATCACATTTGATAACTTCTATTCAATGAATTCATACATACATATGGCAGCTTGCATGGTGCTGATCCTGGCACTTCCAAAACGGAATTTCCGGAGCTCAGCCAACGTCTCGGACGAAAAACTGTACAACGACGGCTACAATCTCACCTGTTAGTATGTGTTCATGATATTCGCTATTTCATGGGGTTTTTGGCCAAGCTGATTTTCACTCAAAACCCATTGATCAACCCTCCTTTCACCGGACTTATCATTTCTTTTGCAATGACGTCATCAGCTGCAACTCCGCTCAACGTACCATAACAATAATAATGTGTCAACGTATCAGACCTCCTTCTATAAAGCTTGAACTTCCGCAATAACGGTGATGAATCTGGCAAATCTCACCCACATTTCACCAGCCGCTTTGCACTCTCCGTCCTCTATCGCTACCACCTCACTCACCCTTCATACACACTTCACAGTTCATTCTCCATATACAGAACAGCCATCTCCATCACTCACTGTGCTACCAACAGTAATAAGCGCTTAATCGGGGAATTCCTACGGGTCGTGCGCGTCCCATTACAATAACACAAACATCAAAACATGAATTTACAGCCAAAACAGGCCGGTTAATGGTCTTGGAAAAGGAAATGTGATGGAGAGGATCAGATGAAATAGCGACACAGCTCGGATCATATATAAGTGTTGTTATTGCTGGCAAGTAAAAGCTGACGATTTTATAGGAAAAAAGTGATATTTGGTCGTACTACTTTTTTGTTTTATTACTAGTATTGTTTCATTTTTACTGTGTTGTCTACGATAGATCGACACATACACTGTTAAATAATTGCCAGTTGCTCGTCATATTAAACTTGTTCCTAATTCCACAGCTGTTTTATTACTGTTGTCTCAGAAATTCAAGAAAATCGAGATCCGGCTCATTTCATTAACGCCTTATTCCAGATTGTAATAAAGACTGACATAGAGTCCGCCAAAAGCACTTTCCTTCATTGATTAGTTACCCCATTGCATCTTCCCAATCTCCGATTTGCGGAATTCATAATACCCTTTTAATCAACCATTCCATCACGCTTAGAATACTTAATAACATGGCCAAGAACAGAATCAGTGTTCCGCTCATAGAGTTCTTGAAAAGTACGTATTCCACATCTAACAGAAAAGGTGATGCCTTCATTGTGAATGAATCACCTTTAATGCTCCCTTCGCAAGTTTACTAACGCCCTTCTAGACAGAATTTACCTTGGAGCATATGATTACTCACCAGTAGATACCAACGAGTTGGTATACTTCACAGTAGAAGATGCTTTACCATACAACGCATTCCATCTCGATTTCGGTCCCTTGCATATCGGTAATTTGTACAGATTTGCTGTCGTATTACACAACATCTTGAATGAAGAAGCCAACCAAGGAAAAGCTATTGTTTTCTATAGTTCTACTTCTCCTAAGGAGCGTTCCAATGCAGCATGTTTGTTATGTTGCTACATGGTATTGGTCCAGTCTTGGTCTCCCCATCAGGTGTTGCAACCAATCGCCCAGATCGACCCACCTTTCCAGGGTTTCAGAGATGCTGGCTACTCCACAGCTGACTTCGAAATTACGATCCAGGATATAGTATACGCTATGTGGAGAGCCAAGGAAAGAGGTATGATAGATTTGACTTCTTTCAACTTGGAGGAATACGAACAATATGAAAGAGTTGATCAAGGTGATTTCAATGTAATATCTAAGGACTTCATTGCCTTTGCCTCTCCTCAGCAAAGTTCTAGAAAAGCAGGATTAAATGAACCATTCCGCAAAGTTTTGAGCTTCTTCATGCAAAACGACGTCCAATTGGTCGTCAGATTGAACTCTCATTTGTACGACGCAGCAGAGTTCACTAAGAGAAACATACAGCATATCGATATGATCTTCGATGACGGAACTTGTCCTACATTAGAATATGTCCACAAGTTCATCGGTGCAGCCGAATGTATTATTAATAAGGGTGGAAAGATTGCCGTCCATTGTAAAGCTGGACTTGGAAGAACTGGATGTCTTATAGGAGCCCATTTGATCTATACACATGGCTTCACTGCCAATGAGTGTATCGCATACATGAGAATGATCCGTCCTGGTATGGTGGTGGGCCCTCAACAACATTGGCTTTATTTGCATCAAAATGATTTCAGAGACTGGAGACACTCCATGGTCTTAGATGTTAGACCAGATGAATTCATTGGAGGATTGTTCCCGTTATGTCAATATGATGAATTCAAGGCTAGAATGAAGCAGGAGGCCAAACAAAGAAAGCTTCAACAACAACAACTGGTCAATTCATCTATGAACCAGTTTGATTCATCCTTTCATACACCTATAAGAAGAAGAAAGATCAGTGGAGCATTGGCTGCCAAGATCCAAACAGCCGTTCCTAACGAGTCTCCAGGTCAGCCAAGAAAGTACAAGGATGAGAATTCGTCGGGTGTCGTAGAATTAATAAATAACTCCGACGAGGAGAACATAGTGGCAATGGAAGACGTCAGCAGCAGAAAGGACACCAACTATGATGTTGAAGAAATAAACAATTCTGATGGTTTGGTATTGAATAGCTCACCTAGAAGAGAGTCACCTCCAAGTGATTGGAAGGTGTTGAGGTCGATCTCTACCAATGGGACTAACCAACCAGTTCTGTTGACCAAAACCACTACAACCACTACAACAAGAACCGTGAGTACTACGTTGTCATCTTCTCCACAGACATCTCCGCAAACTATCAAGTTACCCAAGTCTAGATCAAGCTCGAGAGTAAGCTCGGGAATGATCCAATCTAAGAGTCCAGGACATAACTATCTTGGTAATCGAGTTCAATCGGCTGGTATCAGGAAGACCAGTAGTGGAGTATCAGGAAGAAAGGCTTGAGTTAACCAAGGGTGGGTTAACAAAAGCAACTTTGAAAAGCTAAACGTAACCGTCATAATACAATTCATTTTTGTATATATAGAGAATACAATAGCGTAATTATGTAACTATATCTTATTCATTCGTCGTACGCAGCTTCTATGATATTGAAGTTGTCTTCAGTTCCGTAAGAAAATGCAAGGATATCGTAATCGTTGAACTCGATGCTGGATAAGGTAATTTCGTCCACTTCAAGCCATTCGTTGGAATATGGTGATGTTTTGTCTCTTGGTACCGCCAATCGTATATCGACGCCAGACACGTCTTTCACCAAGTTAGGATCGTCTATGTCTAACATATCGTCTTGAAATTCGGATTTGGGAACGGGTATATCGTCTTCATCAATATCATCATCGTCTCCTAACGGCTCTTGTGGATCATCCTTCTCCACTAATTCCAAGCCCCCAGAGGCGACGATTGCATCTGCTAGTTGTGTTTTTAAGTTGTCAAGAGATAGTGCGGATTTGACCAGAGTGTCGAAGGGAATCACGTATGTGGTCTTTCCTCTCTTGAACTTCAAGATGGAGATTGTGTTTTGCTTTGAAGCTTTTGATTTTGGTGGCTTTTCTTGTTAGTATGGGATCATGGTGATACGGCTGTTGATGGTGGTGTTGTTGGAGGGATTGTTTAAAGGCTATAAATGCACAGTTCAGTCTTGATGGCGTGGGTTCTTGGATCTTGTAAATGGCTTATTTCACTTAGACTATAGCTCTTAGCCAGTACATTGCCATTGATGTTCTTTAGTGGTGCAGCCTTGTTCTTCATGATATCAAGCCTTTGCTGATTGCGTAGATCTTCATAACGTCTCGTCTCATCTAATTGCTATTATCTAATTTGAATGATTTGGATTCACAGACATCAATTGCTCATACGTGTGTGGATTCGTTGATCAACCCATTGGCACAATTGTTGCTTTCAAAGTTCTTTTATTGTCCATTTGAGTAACTACAAGTAATACAACTCATTTACGCGAAGGTGTATACTCCTACTTCTTTCATAGAATCCACGTCTTTCTCCGCTCTAATTAGCAATTCTCAAACTTCATCAACAGCCACACATACAATACTCTGGTACATACCATCTTGTCTATAGCACTGTCTCTTCTCTACTTGCCGAACTGGAAGAACCCAATAACACTCTCCAGACTTCACGTCTCACTCTTCTACTCGTATCGCAACCAAGAACTCCTACACAATCGCACTGCTTACTTCATCGCTGACTCGTTGTGTATGGAGATGAGCATCAATGCGCGAAAAGGTCGTCTGGTGCTAATAACGTTTGTTAGTGCGTTCTGTTAACTATGTGAGGCAGACATATTTTATTACTGGTAAGCGTCAAACGCTGTGGTTTTAAGGTTTTGCATTGCTTGGAGCTGAATTAATATCTGTTGATGTTTTTGATTTGCTTGTTTGCTGATCTGTTGATAATATTGATTTGTTGATCTGCATCTGCTGCAGTTTCTAATTTGTTGATCTGCTTCTGTTGATACTTTAATGCTGTGGATATTTTGTCTTTTGCAATTCTGCCATTTATCTTTTTGATCTACTTTTCATTGTCCTGAGTTGCAAAGCTGTAGGGTTATACCATAAATACATCATTCGCACAGCCGTTCTGCTTTCTATCTGTATAGTCTCTTCTTCCTTGCAGCTTTTCATTGCGCCTTCTTCCTCATAGCAGTTACGCCTTCTTCTTTACGGTGTCTCAGTTACACCTTCTTCCTCATAGAAGTACTTCTGTCCCAGCAATGCCCTTACAATGATCCACAACCTCAGCGATAAGCTCTTGCACAAGAGTACCATACGATCGCTCTACAGAAACTTAATACGACATACCAAAAGACTCAACAACGTCAATAAGAATGCTACTGCTCCGTCGCTTTCATATTTGTCTGACAATAGCACCTACAGCACCCTCGAAGCCAGCACCTTCACCAACATTTCCGAACTAAACAAGATCAAGCTAGACCCATCGCTCTACTTCCACAATCTCAGCTACGAATTGCTCTACTCGTTCCAGATCGAGTTTAGACGAACGGACTTACAATCGAATTGGTTCCCTCAAGCTTTTGGTCATGCTATCGCCATCGACAAAATCATGGATATCTTACTCCACGACGACCAGGCCAGCAAAATGGACGAGCTAGATGAACTCCTAACCCTTGTCGTAACCTACAGAAGCAGTCAATTCATTCGCCAGAAATGGAGAGCTGACTACTTGCTGCAAAAAGACGAAATAGACAAAAAGATCGAAAGAGAAAGGGAAGTCAACAACAAAAGGACTAGTGTCAAGCACCCTATGAAGCCTACGGATCCACTCAAGATCTACCATAAGCTTACAAACGTAGAGAAACGCAAAGTCATCAAGAACGAATTGAAGAGAAGTGATATTCACTTAAACCACTTACTTCGTCGCTACTTAAAGCAGAAACAAGCCAATCATGAACTACCACTTCCACAACTCTTGCCGTATACTCCAGATGAAATTTCATTGCCAGCTGGAGCGCTAAAGAAGTCGTCGCTTGTGCCCAAAGGTTCCACCACAGAGAGTTCTATAGAAGCTGCTTACGATAGAGAGTACATCGAATCAGTGATAATACCGTCATTGGAGTACGATATCAACAAAAGTGCATATCTAGACCGTATGGCTCATGTAGTGAATGATTTGGGGCCAACTAAGGTGAAGATTAGAGTCACGAGTTCTGCTTTTAACACCTTATCATTTATAACAATGCCTTATCCGACGATACCAGAGTTACAAGAAGTGGGAATGGACTTCAAGAAGCTGTCTCTCTTGGCTAGACTACAGAATGTTTGGGAATCCTCCCCTGGAAATATGAAGGAAGAAAATCAGTTGAAGGATGGGAGTTATAGCATCAAGAAGAGTGGTGGTTTTGGGCTCGATGAGTGTATCTATCCACGGCACTACTATGAAAGCTTGGCGACGGATGAAGCTCTTTGGGAATACTTTTTGGATTTGGAAATGGCGAAGACGACTACTCCAAAAGCATCTTCTCTGAAGCCAAAGAAATCAGCACAGGAAGCTACTCTCGAAAAGTACAAAAGAGAATGGACTAATGCGCTTGAAATTACATCTCAAGAACTAAACTCTAATGTTGAGGAAATGAAAAGGAAGTATCAACTCTTGAGGGGCGCTAAATCTGCATTGGCTGAGAGGAAAGACAAACTTCAAAAGCAGCAGTTTAAACACTTTGATAAGACTTCTTCAGCATACCAGGAGTTGATAGCTCTGTTAAATAAAAATCAAATATTCAAACACTCAGAGATCGTCAATTTGGGTGACAAAGTTGCGAAGACATACGATAAGAAATTAAAGGAACATTCCACGACTAAGAAAACTTATGACGGCATTAGCAAAAGAGAAAGACTCGGAATGGGTAAGACATTGGGAGATTACTTAGAGGATTCTGGTCAGCGCCATTTCAAGTGGGGCTATGTGTTTTATGATCACTTCAAGTTCTAGCTTGTAACTTCCCACACTTTGCATCGTGTATATATTATAGATAACTGTAAATAAATATAGTACAACTGCTACTTTTAGCCTAGTTATTTCGTAATATTTAGACATATTACTGAATGATGTTATATGTATTGAAGTAACCGTAATCGTAAATCGTGAGAATAGAAGTAAGGAGTACAATGAACATTGGATAAATATCCAGCGCTAAAAATAAAACAAAATGACCGATGCTATGCTAGTGCCACTATGCTGAAGGCATGAACGGGGTGACAGACCTTGCATCCATGGGAAATGATATCTGGACGCATCCATGATGAAGATGTGGATAATATGGAAGATATGTAACCTGATGGACGAGACGGATATGTACTTGATCTGTTTGGGATCGTGTTGCAATCCTCGTCTCTATGATTCTTCACTGGATGGTGTATATGATTAAAGTCAGAACAGAACAGGCATCATGCCATTCTATCTAACGTTAAGATTACCGGCTATATCATTCTTAAACAACATAACCGCCAAAACTTGTTCCACTGGTAATATAACCCTCGACATTGTTCGACATCTCTTCTCTGTGATAGTCGTCGAACAGACTGCTCTCTTCGTCATCTTCGTTTATATCGCCCCTTTCTCCGCCCTCTTTCTCGACTATTTCAAAGTCCTCGATTAACTTGATCAATTGGCTTGTTTCGTGACTCATTTCGTTTTCCCCGATGTTCAATCCGTTCATCATGGCAATGACATCAGAAAGCGTCTTGCCATGGTCCTTTAATTCCTTGTGCTTTGCAAGAACCTCTTCCAAGCACGTAATGCCGTTTTCATACCAGTTCGAGTAGCCTGTTTGCATTTCGGGGAACGGCGGAATCACCATGATGTCTTTCCGGGCAAATAATGCTTCATTTGACAATTGGTTCCGGTAGAATATCGACGCTCTATAGTGGTCCTTGCAACAGTACTGTGAAAGATAGGTATTTGGCAAAACCATGGATGGTTTTCTGTTGTAGATCTGAAATCTTGTAGCTGCGCCTGGTTCCTTGAGAGATGCTGGAACCGTGGCATTGCTGTTGTTGGATAGTCTTCGGACCAGCTGCTTAGGGCTCTTGGGGCATAATACGTAACCACACTGATGCTCGATGTTTCTTTCTTCGATAATTTCGTCGTAGGCCTGTTGGGTCAAGAACCGGGAAAGGAACTTGAGGAGCGGCAAATCGACGTAGTAGTCCACGAGAAGTTCGGTTATTACTAGCAGAAGTCGAGATGCCTCTGGTGGTGTGAGCAAGTCCTTATTGGCGAAAGCCAGGATACGGGCGATAAATTGATCTAGCTGGAGGATTTCCATTTTTTGAATACATAAATGGGTTCAATGGTGCTGTGGGGGTGTTTTCTGGTGTTTATAGTGGCGAATATGGTTGTTCATGTGTGGAATACTATGGTTTACACTCATCATCAACTGGATGATATGGTTAACGTTGATGTGGAGAGTTCCGGCTTGGAGATGGGTGATTCGAGGGAATGGAGCGGCCGGGAGTAGGGAGTTACGGGGCGACTTTGAAGAGAGTCTGGGGATGAGAGAGACTAGGATTCTGAGTTTACGGGTTTCTGCGAGGAGAAAAAACGGTTCAAATGTGCTTAGATGAGTTGTGGGATCGTTGCAGAGTGCTTTCTGGGCCAGCTTTCTTCATTTGCTGCTGAGATCTCTGGCTCTATGCTACATTCTTCCACTACGTAATTCTAACTATCGTCTATGTGCGCCCACATCCGGGTCGCATATCAACCGCAACAGCCATTAGCGGGGGCTACCCGCCCCCGGAAACAAGTGACGGACTGCATCCAGCACCATACTTCCCGTACTGAGCTTCTCTCATAGTTAAGAATGACAGTGTACGGTTCCATGTGGAGGTCAATGGGGTAAGACGGCTCACGAATTGAGCCGTGAAAAGACAATTTTGCTATAAATTCGTGGATTTTCGTGTATTAGGCACCATCTACGTGACTTCCGTCGAAACCCCTATCGCTTCGTGTCTGGTCACCCTTGTCTCCAAGAGAATGCCATATCAAAAACCAGTTTCAACCTAGAACAATAAGCCTCCATTGCCGCTTTTGGCGATTTCGACCTGAGTGTCCCAAACAGGCAACGGAACACTTGTGTGCCGTCACGTGGAGAAGTAGCAAGTAATTGGGAGAATGCAATGATGTCAATGGTCTTGACAAGACTTCTATGGTTAATGCTATGAAGTAGTTTCATGGTTCGGCGAGGAATAGCTGCAATTAGAGAACATATCAAATATTGGAAACTCATTGATATTCGTCTTCATCTTCTTCTTCATCTTCTCCAGCCTCCTCCTACTTCTTCTTCTCCTCTCCAAGAACTGTCAAAACCTTAACGCTTTGATATTCGTGGCGCTACCAGTTCAAATCGTTCAAAATCACAGTTTATCAGTGCTCACGTGACCCAATATCAAATATTCGAATTGTGGAATTACTTATATCAGTTTCTTTTCTATATATCGCTTTATTTCACTCTGAAACAACTGTATCCAATTGTAAATAAGGCACCATTGAGCCAGCGACTCACCCAATTAGCACATCGATCCAATGGGCCGTCACAGGAACTCCACCAGCTCTCGACTACTCTCAAAGTCTGTCTTGACTGCTTCGGAGATCAGATCAAGATCAAGATCCCGGTCCAGATCCAGATCAGCATCGTTTTCGTTTCCACAGAGAAATGACGGAGGTCGTCCCTCCACAGCGAGTTCCATTTTGAATTACATCACCGGAAATGATGAATTTTATACCAATACGAACGGTTCTGGCTCCACTATCAATAATCCACGTAGGAAAGAAGTCTCGCTATACAAGCTACTTTTGATTGAATTGAATCTTCAGGGAGGGCTGAACAGCGAGCAGGAACAGTCAGGACCAGCCACAGATACTGCTGCTGCTGATAACTCATACGAGGAGTTGATTAATATGATTAAAATCCCCTTAAACCTAGAAAGATTTATGGCGTTTGGATTGCTAGTGTGTATGAACTCATTCTTGACTCTTTTCACTCTAGCACCGCTCAAGATAATAATAGTGGCATACTCCACCATAATAGACCTTTTCAAACATGCATCATCCGATTCGCCTTTCGAGAAGCGTACTAATACCACCACCAGCATATTATCCCGTCAGATCAGATGGGTTAAAAGAGACGTCATAACACTTACCATCATTGCTTTGTCAACAATGGTCCTTTCCACGAAGAGTCTCGATATTTCACGAATGTACCACGATGTCAGAGGAGAAACTCATATAAAGCTTTATGTAATGTTCGGAGTACTCGAAGTAGCTGAGAAGTTATGTTCTTCTTTGGGGCAGGATCTCTTGAATATCCTTTACAAGATTCCAATAGACCCAGAATCAGCACATGGCCCTCAATTGATCAAGTTTTCAGTCTTCTACTTTCTTTCCATATTCTACCTTGCATTTCACGCATATATACTCATATATCAAACGGTATCGCTCAATGTGGCAGCAAATTCGTATTCCAATGCCTTATTGACACTCTTGCTTTCCAACCAATTCTCAGAATTGAAGAGTTCTGTCTTCAAGAAGTTTGAAAGAGAGGGCCTTTTCCAGATTACCATGGCCGATTTGACTGAACGCTTTCAACTCATTTTTATGCTTGGTATAATAGCTTTGAGGAATCTATTGCAATTAAACAGTAATCACTTTGGAATAATTCCCAACTCCTGGAAGAGCTGGAACACCTGGTTTGGTGCAATCTTTGGTCCCGGTATAGTCGTCATTGGTAGTGAGATATTTGTCGATTGGCTCAAGCATTGCTATATTTCCAAGTTCAATAAGGTCAGGCCGAGGGTCTACCGCAATTTCCTTTACGTGTTGAGTCTCGACTTCTTGCAGGTCTTCAAGTCGGGACCAAACAACAAATTACAAGCACACGAATTGACGGACTATATTGTGCTTACGAGGCGTATTGGATTACCTTTGTTGGCATCTGTTGTATGCTCTTTGCGAATGACAATGTCCGATCTTAAGAGGATTTTCTTATTTCCCGTTACTACGTCGTACTTATATTCTATCGTGGCATCGGCATTGTTAATTCTGGCTACTTTCTTCACATTGATCCTAATCAGATTAATCTTAGGTCTAGTTATTCTTAAAATGGCTAGTAATATCAAGGCAGAACATACGGCTTACCAAGACTTGCTCAAGAGTAGAATACAAGGGGCTTCTAGACCAACCGACTATGTTGAATTGTCGCCAACAGCATTGCGTCTGGAGAACTCGGTATTAGCGGATACTTCATTACTTCCCGATTCCGATGTTCTTACTGAAACTATCTCATCAACTGAGACGAACTCAAAGGAAGGTACACCAATCGAAGATATGACTGTAACAGCAGAGTCCTCTGGTGCAACAACTTCAGAGACTCCAGATATGGTCACACCAAGGAAGAAACATCGTGATAGTGATCACGTCTATGACTCCGATGCTTCAGCTACAGATCTCGGCTCACCTAATTCTGCCATTGAGATGTCATTCATACCAGGTGTCCCCAACACAGAAGCTTCCTCAATCAATCCAAGAACCCGTTCCTACTTGTATGATTACGGAGAGAAAATCCCCAAGACTATGGAAGAGAAGCGGAACGAGAAGCTTATGGATAAGCTGTTCAGCAAGGCCAATATAGAGAAAAAGAGCGAAGATGAAAGCTTACTGAAAGTCATGAGATATGAGATGTCCAGCAAGAGAATATGGTAAATGGTTAATAATTTGAGATATCAATTTTCATATTTAGCATATATCACATATTAATATACATATACACAACATTATTTACATATTTTCAGGTATATATTGACCAAATACTACCCTTTCTATTTACATGATTCTTTTTACATTACTTACAACTTCTTGGTGGGACCACCGACCTCTGCTAACAATTTGTCCTTCATGTACTTGTTAATGTACGAAACCACTTGAGGTCTTGGCTTTCTCAACTTTGCAGAGAAGGCAAGACATGTAGTCAACAATGCTAAGGCACCAGCTTGGTGTGCAGCAGCGAGAGGAATTGGTACCAAATAGATCAATGTGGTGATACCAAGGGCTACTTGGAGAGTAACAACTCCCATGACATTATGCAACAGCTTCATGACCTGCTTTGGAATAAGGTCCTTACGCTTGATAGCGAACATGTGAGCACCTAAGATAGAGAAAAAGGTGGTTGTTGCCAAAGTACGGTGAACCAACTGTACCGTGGTTGGATTTTCCAAGAGGTTTCTCCACCATAAATCGGAAAGATCTTCCTTTCTAGAAAATACAGGGGACATTAACTCGCCTGCACTTGGAATGTAGTCGTCTCCCATGTGTGGGAATGTGTTATAGATTAAACCAGCATCTAAACCAGCGACCATACCTCCAGACATGGCAGTTATGAAGGCTAAACATAATAAACCAGTACTGATCAGACGTACACTTTTCACAGCAGGACTGTTCAACTGAGCAATTATCTTCTTGAGCTCCACAGGATTCTTCGCAGCTTGTTTGAAGAGCTTGTTCTCGTTCAAAATCTCAAATGCGGTCCATAAGACACCTAAGTACATCAAGAAAGCTGCTCCCAAATGAGTTGTTAAACGATATTGAGAAACCGTTGGTTTGGAGTTTCTCTCAGCCAATTGATCTGCATCCAATCCCGATTTTACCATCCACCAGCCAATGAATCCTTGTAAACCTAACAAACCAGTTAATCCTATTACTCTCTTTCCAACATGGGGACTAAATTTCTTGGTCTTCCAGAAATACAATGCTGGAAGAACGAAGAACAAGCCGATACATCTACCCATCAATCTGTGACCCCATTCCATACTGAAAATAAACTTGAACTCTTCTAAAGTGATATGAGAGTTCAACTGTATGAATTCCGGCGACTCCTTGTACTTGGTGAATTCCGCTTCCCACTCCTGCTCATTCAATGGAGGAATAGCACCGGTAACTGGCTTCCATTCAGTAATAGACAATCCAGATTCGGTCAATCTTGTCAAGCCTCCAAGAACAACGATTCCAAAAACCAATCCAGAGGTGCAAATCAACCAGTAAGCAACAGACTGATTCGAAACCAAAGGTTTAGAAGAACCTGTCTTGATGCCTTCTGCTACGTTCTTGGCGATAGGAGCGATCTTTGAGACAATAGGCGCAGTCTGGGTGTCCAAAGGAACGCTTGTCAGGTAAAATCTGGATGTTCTGAGGTTGAAATTGTTCAACAAACGGCTGAACCTGAACGGAGCTGTCGTATTTCTAGAAGCAATCGAAAGTCTACATCCTTTATTCTGTGCTAGCAT
Organism: Scheffersomyces insectosa; assembly: GCA_030572575.1. Lineage (NCBI taxonomy): Eukaryota > Fungi > Ascomycota > Pichiomycetes > Serinales > Debaryomycetaceae > Scheffersomyces > Scheffersomyces insectosa. Next base: position 29,402 of record JAJMAO010000012.1, read on the forward strand.
GTTCATCACTGAAGAGTTCTTCGTGAAGAAGAAGCGAGTTTTGGAAAACATGATTGGTATAAAGTGTCGCGAATATGTTTCCGAGCGCAATATATTGCCTCTGATATATCCTATTCAACCTCACACTACTGTTAACCAGTATCTTGAGCCGTTTATCTCTTGACAGATTTAGTAGTTATGGGATGATTTTTCACTTTCACGTTAATTAACGGATTTGGATTCTAGGACTGCGTATAGTACTAATCACGTGCTTTTCTTTAATGTAAATCAGGTAGAAATAGGTAAATTCTGGTGTAATTGAAACGGTTGAAAAGTGGTTATTTCAGATGGGTGGTTTGTATCTGTAGTATAAGCTCTCTAGTGGACAGTTTCTAGCCGATTTCATTCAATTCAAACAATGCTTAAAACTAGTGATATGAGTTGCCTGTATATGGTATAGAGCTGCTTGGAACGATGACGACGTTACAGCGATACGGGAATGCTGGAGATTCTACCCATTTTTACGGCTTCAACAAGGTTCTATTTTACTGTTAAGAGCTTGGCTTCTGCCTTCTCTGGGGATTCCCGTCGCACGTAATTTGTCTCCTCTATTATCCCGTTTTCCGTGTCACTGGCTGCCAACTACCCACTCTCCCCTACTAAACTCACCCGTAATCAGAAAGTGCGACAATTCCATTGGCAGGAAGAAAAGATGCAAATTTTGCAGCCTTTGATTTCTGGTAGTGTGTGTGAGACTCCAAATACAAGCGTTTAGTATTGTTATAGTGGTTGTTATAGTGGTTGTTAATTGTTGTTATGGTGTTATGGTATTTTTATATACGTATTTCTGATAAGCATTATTGTAAGCAAGAGAATTCTTGACATCGGCGGTAAGGGAGATAAGCATTTGGGAACTTCATTTAATCTGTGAAGGATTACCTATTTGTAGTGAGCTAAGAAAACCTTACTTAAATTTGTGTGTTCTACTGTTATTCGGAATATTCGTTCAAGTATACTACACAGCTAATTATGTTGGATTATAACATTTCAATCCCAGGGAACTACACCCGGAGAGCCAGAAGGCTCGTTAAAAGAGAGTTCTTCGACCTGTTGAGCGATTCTCCCTTCGGGACATCGTTGAATTTGGGGGTAGATCCAGAGTTCCAAGAAGCTGCTTTGAGTCACCACATGGCGGCTATAGGCCAATATACAGAGCAAGACTTGTTGGCCAATACACTATACATCTTCCTTCTCCTTGTGTTTGGAACCGCCGTGTTGGGTGCAATATCGTTTGGCTTGAGGGAGTACTACTTGTCCTTCAGGAACAAGGCAGACTCGGCAACAAGCGCCAGGATTAGAAAGATCAACTGGGAGCAGCTGATCACATCATCGAAGGAAAACAAGTCTTCTGGTAACACCTCTAATGAAACGAAAGTAGAAGAGTCATCCAAAAGGCACTTGAGCAGGGTCAACTTCGATGCCGCCAGACCCACTGGTACAGAACTTGTCCAGGAAGGCTCTCAACGAAACCATAGAAGCTTCATTCAGAATGAACTACAAAGCGAACTGACCTTTCCGCTTACCTCAGGGTTCACTCATTTTACAGAGACAGAAGCCAACACGAGAGTGATGGATGAGGTTCTTCAAGATTCACTCAATGAGAGAAGCAAAGCCTTGGAGTCAATATTGAGATTGGAGAACATACAGATATTCCACGATGAAATCAACTCGCCTGATTTTAATGATATCTTAGTGGCTCCTTTCAAGAAGAAAGATAAAGATGCAGTTGTGGCATCTAAGGATGAAAAGGCTCCAAAGTTTACTTATTCCTTTCAACTTCTATACCAAATAAGAGAAGAAGCCTTGAAGGAGCTTAAACTCATTGAAACTGCTAGAAAGTTGTCCATCAAAATGTCTGAGCTTCTACGGTTTACCATAAAAGTACCAAAAGTTGACTTTGATTCTGCCTGGCAAGCCAACAAGGCAATCAATGAAGCCAGAGCTGTCATTTCCAGAACAAACAACCCCGACGACGATGCCTCTACTAGAGCTATTTACACGTTTCAGCTACTCGCTATTGGAGCGACATACGAGATCTTTGCAAATCCTAACTACTACTTGCCAGCCTTTAACGATTTCATGGAGGCCATTCTTGATACCGGGGAGGTATTCGAGGTTCTAGAGTACTGTCCCGCTTATTCGCAACTATTATTGATAGAGATGATTCTAATCTACTGCTGGTCACACTGGAACTACCGGTCTATGGATACCAAGGTTGTTGACGAGAAGTTTAAATCGTGGAATTTGATGGAACCCGTGGTTCGGAGCAGAGCCACCATATTCCGTTACATTTGCAATTTAGAGTTGGGAGTGTCGATCAATGTTGGGATCAACGAACTGGCGCTGGTGGAAGCGGAGTTCAGGGTCCAGGTGTTTCTACGGGATTTCGTCAAGAAGTGCTATTGCAACGACTACATTCAGTTGATTCCGATGTTAGCACAGGCGGTGGATCTTGCAGACTTCCAGAAGGTCAAATTTCTCTTCTACGATGTGTTGTTGGTGCTTATCCAGCAGCATTGCTGCTGCTGCATGGGGGACTATCTCCAAGATAACCAAACCGACTTGAAGGCACTAGTGCAACACGGCATCTGGCACAAGCACGAGCAGAAGCTCAATCGCAAAACAAAAGCAATTTGCCAGTACTTGCTAGACCAAGGTTACACGCAGATCGAGGACTGGCGAGACGAAGTAGCAGGAGGCAAGATCTACGTTGCTTCGGCTACTATGCCTGCCAGCCCCACACATGACAAGCTGAGTGGCATGGTGTATACTACTGCGCTCCAAAGACCCGTGACACCAGGTGGACTATGGAACCTTGGGCTTCTGGTCGAGAGGACCCATACTTCGGGCAAGGGCAGCCGGTCCGTAGGTGTGCAGCGTACCCCGAGTTTGCGCATGCCATTCCAGGCCTAAAGGCAAAGGCTAAACGTGAAGCGTTGGCTAGGCACAACAATGACCGTACATGGTAAAGCCCGTGATAAAGCATCCCAAGGAGATACGACGTGCCAGGCAATGTAGCAGGAAGCGAAACTGCCTATTAGAGGCCATACCTACATATATGAATGCTAGTATACATGTCCACATCGGACCCAAAGCAGCTAAAGACCCAAAAACCCCAACATGCCGAGTGTCTCGGCATTGCTGTGCCATCCCATCGGGTACGCCATGTGATGAAGCAAGTTCCGGCAGAGAGATGGAGAAAGGGCGATGGACCGAGTATGCAAATCCTGGATGGTGGCAGGTGTCAGTGCGTGGGAGACGGTGATGAAGATGGTGGTTGACTAGGTGGATAGAAGATGACGATAGCGATGAGATCGTAGTGTGAAGAGTAATAGGTATTTTAGTGACAAGGCGATCGTCGTCTTAAAAAGACATACATATCTATTGGATATCTATATGGACATGGGTATGTAGGTGGGATCCACGTTTAATGAGACTTCTGTGCGTATATATTGCAAATTATGGAGCATCCATGTATTTATACATACCAAGCAGTGTGTGATATCTGAAGAGTCTATGCACCGTATCCTATCACCAATGCAACCACCAAACCTCTGAAACCTTCAACCACGAAACCTTCAACCAACACCATGGAAAGCGGTCTTATCCAGACTCTACTCCAAACCGCATCCCCACTCTCACTGCCATTTGCACCCAAAACCTTCACACTGCACTCACAGCAAACGCACACTCACAATGGCTTTCACACCGTCTTTTTTCGCACTGTCACGCTCTCTCCGCTACCTTTCGCTTCTCACACTCACACTGTCACACCCACTGTCACACTCTAAACTACTACTACACACTCACTCTCACACTCACTCTAAACTGTTCCACTCTCACACTCACACTCACGCTCGCTGGTTCCTCTCCCGCGGTATGAAAAACACATGAAAAACTCCCAAATGCACCTCTTTGTTCACACTACCATGACAATTGCGGAGACGCCAGTGGTTTCGGCCACTTGGGGTTTTGGGGTGAAGACTCTGGCGACTGCCCGAAAAACCTATATAACTCGCCAGCATCCGGACCACTAATCTGTCGGGCCCAAAATATCAACTTCCACCCCGTTCTTTATCGCTACCGGCCGCCAGTTCACTGCCTACTCGAATTCTTCGTTCCCAGGCTCCTCCACTACTGCATCGCATTAGTACCGTTTCACCGTTCTGTGTTTTTGCTGTTGTTGCTGTCTCCATAGCACTCATCCGATAGACGACTACCGATTCCTCCATGTCCGGCCTCGAACTAGCAGCCGCTGGAATCTTCGGCGCCCAGCTCTTGGACGCCAAGTACCACATCAAGGACGACGCCCAGCTCGTCAAGAGAGTGATTCAGGCGCTCCCATATTTGTACTGGTCCAAGAGAGGTTACGCTTCTTATTGGTACTACTTCGAGAAAACGGCGTTGGCCAAGCCCAACAACAGGGCCATTGCCTTCCCCAGACCCAAGAAGAACCCCCCAACTCCAGCCGTCAGCGCAGACGGGTTCAAGATCTACGATGACCAGTTCGATCTCGAGGTCTACACCTACCAGGAGTTATATGACATCGTGTTACGTCTTTCGTACATCTTGAAGTTCGACTACGGCGTCACCGCCGAGCAAACCATCGGTCTCGACTGTATGAACAAGCCGTTGTTCATTTTCCTCTGGTTGGCGCTCTGGAACATCGGTGCCATTCCAGCGTTCCTCAACTTCAACACCAAGGACAAGCCTTTGATCCACTGTTTGAAGATTGCCAAGGTATCCCAGGTGTTCATTGACCCAGACTGCGCCGATGCAATCAGAGAAACTGAGGATAAAATCAAGGACGAGATACCCAACGTCAAATTGCACTACATCAACGAAAGAGAGTTGTTGAAGGTGTTGACCGAAAAGTCCAGACCAAAGCACAGAGCTGATGACTCCACCAGAAGACCAAACGACCAGGATTACGACTGTTCGCTTTTGATCTACACCTCCGGTACTACAGGTTTGCCAAAGGCCGGTATCATGTCGTGGAGAAAGGCCTTCATGGCTGCCTACATCTTTGGTGATATTGTAAAGATCAAAGAGAACTCCAATGTTCTCACCGCCATGCCTTTGTACCATTCTACTGCTGCTATGTTGAGTGCTTGCCCTACATTGTTGGCGGGTGGTACCGTATCTCTTTCACAGAAGTTCTCTGCCACTTCTTTCTGGACTCAAGCCAGATTGACAGGTGCTACACACATCCAGTACGTCGGAGAAGTCTGTCGTTACTTGTTGAACTCAAAACCGCACCCAGATCAAGACTTGCACAACGTCCGTGTCGCCTACGGTAACGGTTTGCGTCCAGACATTTGGAGAGAATTTAAGAGGCGTTTCCACATTGACGCCGTCGGAGAGTTCTACGCCTCTACTGAATCGCCAATTGCCACTACTAACTTCCAAACCGGTGACTTCGGTGTTGGAGCTGTACGTAAATACGGTTCCATCGTCAACTTCTTCTTGGGTTTCAACCAGGCTATCATTAAGATGGATAAGGAAGATGAGAACGAGATCCACAGAGATCCAAAGACCGGCTTCTGCGAAAGAGCTGGTCCAAATGAGTCAGGTGAGTTATTGATGAAGATCTTCAACGCCGAAAAGATAGAGGAGTCTTTCCAAGGTTACTACGGTAACAAGAGCGCTACATCCTCCAAGGTTCTTCGTAACGTATTCTCTGAGGGAGATGCTTGGTTCAGAAGTGGTGACTTGTTAAAGATGGACCAAGACGGTTTGTACTACTTCGTGGACAGATTGGGAGACACATTCCGTTGGAAGTCCGAGAATGTTTCTGCCACTGAGGTTGAAAACGAGTTGATGGGCTCCGAAGTCCTCAAGCAATCCGTTGTTGTCGGTGTAAAGGTTCCACAGCACGAAGGTAGAGCTTGTTTCGCCGTGTTGGACCCACTCGACGAATACCTCGACAAATCCAAGCATGGTGAAGTCTTGGCCAAGATATATAAACACGTCATTCACTCGTTACCTAGATATGCTGTTCCTCAGTTTATCAAGATAAGTCGCGAGATCGAGGCTTCCCACAACCACAAGGTGCCTAAGAACCAATTCAAGAACCAGAAATTGCCAAGGGGAGAGAGTGGAACCGAGCTCATTTACTGGTTGAATGGCGAGAAGTACGAGGAGTTGACCGAGGAAGCCTGGGCCACCATCATGAGAGGAGATTCCAAGTTATAGACAGCTCGCTCAGTAGCTATGGCTTCAGCAATTTGTTTATGTTTATTTAGAAATATACACTATATCACGGGAAAGAGTGTACGACGATGAAGTGTAATGATTTGAAGGAAGAAGGATATAAATTCTAATCAAGCTACTACTACGAGAAGTCGTAGCAGTTTTCTTGTCGCAACAATGGTCTTGATGTGTTCTTGTTGTCTGTAGTCTTAATTTCTTCTAGGCTAGTCTTAAATATAACACTGGATTGGATGTAGCTACAACTAAGATTCTCGATTCTCCTAACCATTGACACGACAGGACTGCTGGCAATACAATTACTCTGCTATCGAAACTCTTCTACAACTCAACTACAATCTTCACGTACTTTCTTCTTCTTCTTCTTCTCTTCTACCCTCATAGCTCATACTACAATTTCACTCAACATTTTTCATATATTAACAATCAAAATCGTACGTCGGAGTCATTCTCAACCCACAACCTACTGCTTGTCAGAGATGGCAGTAACACCTGGCAACTCCTTACCCTCTAACAACTCCAAAGAAGCACCACCACCGGTAGAAACGTGGGACAACTTGTCGACAACACCGTACTTCTTGGCGACAGTGGCAGTGTCACCTCCTCCAATGATAACAGTGTTACCGGCTTCAGCAGACTTCACAGCAGCGTCCAACAAAGACTTGGTACCCTTGGAGAAGTTCTCAAACTCAAAGACACCTGGTGGACCGTTCCAGACAATGGTCTTGGCCTTGGCGACAGTGGCTGCGAATAACTCGTTGGACTTTGGACCAGCATCCAAACCCATCCAGTTGTCTGGAATACCCTCGGAGTCAGTAGCGACACCGGTGGCAGCGTCCTTGTCGAACTTGTCGGCAGTGACGAAATCGACAGGAAGAACAATCTCAACTCCGTTCTTCTTGGCCTTGGCGACCAAGTTCTCGACATTGGCAGCACCGGCCTCGTCGAAAAGCGAGTCTCCGATTGGCATCTTGTCCAACACCTTCTTGAAGGTGAAAGCCATACCACCACCTACAATCAAGAGATCGACCTTGTCTAACAAGTTGTCGATCAATTGGATCTTGTCTGAGACCTTAGCACCTCCCAAGATGGCGAGGAAAGGTCTGACAGGGTTCTCAAGGGCCTTGGCGAAGTATTCCAACTCCTTGGCCATGAGGAAACCAGCGGCTCTCTGAGGCAATTCCAAACCAACCATGGAAGAGTGGGCTCTGTGGGCAGTTCCGAAGGCATCGTTGACGTAGACGTCGGCCAATGCGGTCAATTCCTTTCTGAACTTGGCGACGTCTTCCTTGGAAGCCTTGATCTTCTGGCCATCCTTCTTTTGGGAACCTTCTTCCTCGATGTGGAAACGGAGGTTCTCCAACAAGAAGACCTGGCCGTTAGAGGCACCATTGACGGCAGCCTCAACCTCTGGACCGACACTATCGTTCAAGAAAGTGACTTTTTCGCCGAGCAACTTCTCCAACTCGGCAGCGACTGGGGCCAACGAGTACTTGTCGGTTCTCTCACCGTTTGGTCTGCCCAAGTGGGAGGCCAAGATCACGGCTTTAGGCTTGTGCTCCAACACGTACTTGATGGTAGGCAAGGCGGCGACAATACGCTGGTTGTTGGTGATGGTCTTTCCGTCCAATGGGACGTTGAAGTCGACTCTGATGAAGACACGCTTTCCAGCGACGTCGAGGTCCTTGACGGACAATTTGTTGGATAAAGACATGATGACTAGTGTTCGTGTGTTACGGTGAACGATGCGATGAGCTGCGAAGTGAAAAATTCCAATTGCGACTTCGATGGCCTTATATAGTGTAATGGTATGGAGCACAAGGGACTGACACCACCAGGCGAACAAACGAACCACCACATTGGAAAGTCCGAATGGACGGTACCAGGGTGTGTGCAGTGGGAATCGGAAGGTCAGAGACACGAGACACAGGATCACCGTAGGGACAGGAATGGGATAGACAGCTCACAGGAATGGTTATGATGGAGTCACAGTGTGCGTATAGAGCCAAAGGGAGCAAGCAAGGAGACGGTGGTTCGGTGATGTCTGCGCCGGGACATGGCACTCCGGAAAAGGATGCTGGAGGTTTGGAGAGTGGCAGAGAGACACAATATGTGGAATCAGGTGAGGGATGAGACCTTCGATGGGGGTGGTTAAATGGGTAGCACGGGAGTAAGCCACCACCAGATGCAGATTTGGGGAGCGAGCTATGCGTCGGGTGAGATGGTTGCAAATGCCATTGAGTTTGCTGGTACTACCGTAGTGGGCGCAGTTGTCATCATTGTCGTCCTACTAGTGTAGTTCTATAGGTAGTTCTACACTAGAACCTACCTTACCGTCGGTATAGGGCCGGTGATGGTATCTATCACGTGCGCTCATTATCGGACGAAAGATCCGTGCCGCAGCAATAGAGTAATATCGACTCCCGGAATAGGCGAAGATCCACGATCTTTCAGATGGGATCGTGGAACGGGATCCAATTGAGCGGGGGAGCGAGGGGACGAGTTGAGAAAGGGGAAATAAGAGGACGGAGTTGCCATTTGCTTTGACAGGGCTAAGGCAGATGGGACAGCTGGAAAAGAAAGATGAGCTTATTGATCGAGATTGACATGTTACGGTGAATTCTGCAATTGTTGTGAATTGTTGAAGTTGAAGCTCTTTCTCGGTTCTTGACTGTTCCGCCTACCCATTCACCCAATAAATATGCAAAACTCACCGTCCTATGACATATCACAGATCATATCATAGATCACCTATTAACAGAGAGGTGCCAGTGCCTCCTGCACAATTGGCGAAATTTCACCCTCGATACCTCGGAAGTATACTCGTTTTCGAATTTCAACCGTAATTACAATCCTGACTTGCACGTGAGCTTGGCCAGGTGGTTAGAACAGCCCGTGACTCTTGTCTAGAAGACCCTACCGCAACATCATACTTACACTCTTACAATAGTAGTAGTAGTGGTAGTATTGTGTAGACCTTACAAGTCGTTCTCCTCTTATATAACGACTGAATGCTGCTCCATCATATTCTCACACAAGTTGTGTATCCCACACCATAAATTACCATTCATTAATATCATATTATATACTATAATATACTATGTACTGCAGTATACGATATAGTGTAATATACTATGCACTATACACAGTAGAATACTAGATACTGTAATATACCGCAAGATAGTATATACTCTAATATAGTATATACTCTAATATAGTATATACTCTAATATAGTATATACTCTAATGTAATAATAGTGTTATAATAATAGTGATATAAGAATAGCAATAATAATAATACTGTATTTTCATGTTAATCCTCTTCTCTTGTGTTATGCCATGTTATGTTGATGCTCTCTTCTATGAGTAAAGTACTACTGTCGCATCGCATTGCACTGCTCATGTCTCGCTTACCCTTCACCACAAGCTAACGCTCAGCCGCTGCCATTTACTGCGATAGCAATTCTGTCCCTTGTTGCACGTGCCGCAGAACCTTCTAGAATACAGGATCTCATGGGCCTCTCTTTTTGCTGCTACTTTAACAAATCGTACATACGATGAATGCTGTAAAACTAAATGATTGGCGTGTTTCTTTCTCCAACTCGTCCAACTACCTACACTCACATAGAACATAAACATGGACAAGTTACTACAGTGGTCCATCGCCCAGCAATCGGGAGACAAAGATGCCATCAAGAAAATCGGCCAGCCAGACCCTAAGATGCTCGATCAGCTCTTCGGAGGACCCGATGAGCCTACGTTGATGAAACAGGCCATTCTCGTGGTCGAGCACCCCGAAGCAACTCTCGAAAACAAGGAAATAGCACTCGACAACTTCGAAATGCTCATAGAAAACTTGGACAATACCAACAATATCCAGAACATGAAACTCTGGCCGTCAATCATAAAACAGTTGGATTCAGACATACCGGACTCGTTACGAGTCCTTGCCGCCTCGATTATCGGCACAGCAGTTCAGAATAATCCAAACTCACAGGAAGCATTCAACAAGACGAATGGTGTAGAGCAATTGGTCAAGGTTGCATCGGATCCCAAATCATCTAATGAGTTGTTGTCAAAGTCATTGTATGCTCTTTCGTCATTCTTGCGTAATAATGCTCTGGGATATGCTAATTTTGAAGAGCTGGACGGCTGGAAGATCATCAGTTTATCACAAGACGTTGGTCACAAGATTCAAATGAGACAATTGTCTGTAGTTTCCGCTATTTTGTCTACGGGATTGAATGATACCAAGCAAGAGAACATCCACAAAGCGAAGCTCGTGAGCTATTTGGTTTCCATTTTGCAGAAGGATGGTCATGTAGGATGCATCGAGAAGTCTCTTAATATAATTTCTGAGTTGGCATCCAACAAATTTGAGTTTCTGTCGACAGAAATTGCTCAGTTGTCCCAAGGATTGGAGGAAATCGATGCATTGAAGGAGCAGTTGCCTGAAGAGGACTTACAATCTGCTAAGAAGGCATTCAAGTAGTACATGGCATGAAATAAAGGGTTAACTGCCTGATGCACATCAAAACTGTAGCCAGTTTTAAACACAGAACTTCCCAACTTACCCTTACCACATTGGCATGGATGCTTCACGCAAAATCACATGTGAATAGTTCGTGTTTGATATGGCAATTTGCCAGGGTGTATTTGTGCATAGAAAGTAAATGTAGGAAATAGAGACACACAGTAATGCATAGCGTAATATAATGAGGTACGTAGAATCTCTCAAAAGAGCAACCAATGGTTTGGATGATATGGCCTAAGAAATCCACAATAGGAAACGAGCAGTGCAATAGATCTCCATAAGTAGAGTCCAAGGGTTGGTACTACTACGGTATGTACATGTATATTACTTTCATACAAAGGTCTGTCACAATATACGGAGTACACCTTAGTGCGAGATATTTCCAGCACCTTAGTGAACGTTGTTCAGAATCAAAAGATAGTATAAACAGTTCGACTCGGGATCTGCCGAATTACTTTCTCGTAGTTTCATACCCCTCAATAGCCACCACCTTAGAATCAAGTCAATTGCGCTGTCATCTGAAATCATGGTTTGACACAAAACCCTTTCTTCGATTTTGCAACTGTTCGCTATAGTGCAAGAAGGAGCCTCGCAGTATCATCTAAAGTATACCAGGGATACAATAGCTATTTTTTTACACTTGAAACAGATTTAGCAGCCACTGCATTTTAAGCTTAGCCATTAACAGCCGTTGCAGATAGAGAGTAGATATGGTGCACTTGCATAATGTATTCTGCAATCCTTCCAATGCATAAGTGCTTAAATATAACTCGCTAAAGTTATGCAAACTTCGTGAAATTCAGGCGGTATACAGCCGATACCGTCAGTTACCGAACTCGTACGATAAGGATTTGTATTATTATTAGATTTCGTAGATAGGACTTGTTATTTTGGATTGTTATTTCATTATTCGTTAATTACTTCGTCAGGGTCATTAGATAAAAATAGCTTCGTCATTGCACCTTCAGCCGACGGAGCAATAAGGTTTTTACCGTTTATGTCTCTCGACAATGCACCGCGTGTGCTGAGGGCTTGGTATAGCGAATGAAACGTCGGGTACTGTGAGTATAGTTTCTCCGACTTCGCTTCGGTGAGCAACTTAAACTGCCTAATGGCCTGGATGTAGGTGGATTTGGCATCGCTACCGGATTTGACCGTCCCAAGATTAGCCAAAGAACTATTCCGCTCAAATTTATCGTATAGCGAAGATGCTATGGTGTAAGTGAACGAGTATAACCACTCGATAGCCTCTGTATTCGTCCTAACATTGAATATGTTGACCCCAAGCTCTACCTGAGCAGTTGTTAAAATTCGTTCAGCTTCTTTTGCAGTCAAATCGATAGGTATCGTGCCATTCGTCTTGGCCCGTTTATTCTGAGTCGACCCAGTACTATTGAGTCGATCTAAGACCTTGTTCTTGTACAATTGCTGTTCAGCTTTCTTGATTTTATTCACAAATTGCTCATATCCCTCTACTATGACAACAACTTTGTATTCTATATTTGGATTATCAGCCTTTCTGAGAGCTATTGCTCGCGATATTTGATGGCTCAACGAGCCGTCTTGGATCTTCTGAATAAGCGACTCAGCAGAATAATAAAGGACAATATTCTTCTCTTGGACTTGTGACTCAGCGCAAGGAATGAACAAGTCTCGTTCCGGGTCATATTTTGCTTTGACTCTACGGTTCCAGCAAATAATAGGAAGATCGCAAGTGAATTCAGTGACTTCAGGTACTGCCAACCTTTCATCTAAATATTCAGGCTTAAAGAGACATCTTGCTGCCGGAGACATTATAATCACCATCTCTGAAAGTAGTTCGTCTTTTGTTCTTGTCACTTTATTAGCATCTTTCATTTCCTTCAGTATGACTGGAGCTGCTATTTTCTTAGCTTTCGTCTTCTTAGTCAGGTTAGGCTTTGTTCCAGCCCCTTCCGCTGGTTGGAATACTGACGCATTAGTAGTGATATCCTCCGACATGCTTCCTCGTATTGCTTTGGGATCATACAATGCATTCATACTACTTCTATACGATGAGCCTTCCTCTATTGTATCTTTGGTCACAACTTGAGACCTCACTAAAGGAGAACGTTGGGGAGAAGGTGTAGGAGAGGATTTCAAAGCAAAGTTATATGGCAACTTTTGTGTAGCCTTTACCGGTTCGTAGATTCCTTCTTCAATCACACTACTGTCTCCACTTTCAGATAACCAGTGTACCACATCTAGAATGGAGGTATTAGTTTTGGTGGTCTTCTTTGGCGTCAGTCTCGATTTCAATTGACTTGCTTTAGCCTGCAGAAACGAGAAAGACGAACCTTCAATGGAGTCGTTCTCTTCAGCATTATCATTATCATAGTCTAGAGCATTATGTATTACAGAATCCAGGCTCTCTAGCTCTTTCTCCCTCTCTTCGTGCCCTAGAGTCTGTCTCAGACTATCTCCATCCTCATCTACGAACAAACGCGATACTGGGGACAGTAAAAGAGCGTTCAGAATAGAGAAATTGGCGTTTCCTCGGGTTTGGCTACTTGAAATGGCCATTCGGCTTTGCAGGAGTGTTTTCCTCGAGCTTTGGCTCGCTGAGGTTATTGTTTCTCGTCGTATCTCCAGGTAGTCTGACTCCGAGTTGCTACAAAGGTCAGTACATAGAACAAGACGTGGTACCGCGTTGGTCGGTGAAAAATACATACATTTCGATGATTTCGCCCCTGTCAGGGGACGAATTCGAAACCTCCGACAAGTCTATGATCTCTATGGGTTCCATAGAGTGATATGAAAGACACTGGAGGAGAATACGGGTTAAGAAGGAGATGGATGTGAGATATTGATGTTATGGTGACTCCGGTATATATGTATGGTCGGACGCATATACCGGATTCTGTCAAAAGATTGAATCACGTGAGTTTCTTAAAAGCATTAATTGCTCTGAGTAGACACAGTGTTTGGAAAACTCTGAGTGATGAATCTCATAATATGGATGATAGTAGGCCACAGAAACATTTAAATATACCAATTCCAGCATTCGTGTCCAGATCACTTACCCTTCAAAACATGGATGCAAATAACCTGCACATAAGCACATTTGATTCAGTGTCAACATCAATAACAGTCGTGTCCTTTTGCGAATTTTCGATTACTGCAAAAGCTAATCTATGGCTATGGGCTTCCAGCTTTCTTTGAAATGGCAGAGTTCAGCTGGCTTTTTGCGAATCTTGTTCCATCGCATGACGTAAACACTAGGTATACTTATACCCCCAAACCGTTATCCTCCTCGTACTATCTACCACCAGTTATACACCACCCTATTATTCCATTCTAGGGTCCCTCTCTTTTCTCTCTATACACACCTCGCATTCCACAGTCCACATGCAGGCGCTCACCACCAGCCGAAATCAAACATTCCAAAAGCGAGCATTTCATGATATTGACAGCCAAACAGTTCGCTTTGAGTAGACAGTTAAGGAGACGAATTGTAGGGTTGAATCTGTGCTGTGTGGATCGACATCATAAGGAAAAGCAGCAATGGTTAACAGGCGACTTTCGTTTAACATGCCGCCCGGAGCCGCGCAATCGCGCCGTGCTATCGACGAGTCGATCTTCGAGCTCAAAGAAGTCCAGAACACGCTCAAGTATGACTGGCCACAATTCTTACAGGACGACGCTAACCCCATCGAAACGGCAGTTTCGCTCTTGGATGACACGTCTGTGGGTCTTGCTCATCGGTACCCCGAGTTCGAACATGTGATGAAAAGCACAGAAACGGCTCTTCGTCACGTCGTCAATGAACATCATGAGTTATTCAATAACAGTATTGGTTCGTACCATTTGCTTCTTTCCACGCTCCAGGACTCCCAAAACGATTCTACCACAATTAAGGAAATGTTGGAATTTACCACCAAAGAAACAAACGATAGATCTGACGTTTTGAACGATTTGAGTCACTCTTCCGCAAGATACTCAGAAATGATCGAAGTGTTAGATGCCATTTCCGAAGTAACAGCAATTCCTGACAAAATCGACCAACTTGTAGTTGACAAGAAGATGCACGAGGTTTACGATGTCATCTCAAATGGGTACAAAGTGGCCGAAAAGTATAACTTATGGTCTCTTTCAGCCATGTCCAGCATGCAGAGTTATCTCGAGATCCAATCGAATAATCTCTTCGACATGATCGTCGATGAACTCCAAAACGAAATATACCAAAAGGGAAGCACTACCAGAACCACAGAGACAGATAAAAATAGTATTAGTGCTTTCAATCTCTCGTGGCAAGCATTGGCAGACTCGAATAACCCAAAACTTGCTTCATTCAAGACCTTAATTGCAGAACTGCACAATTTGGAGCAGTACGTTTACAACCTGGCTAACTTGGACATAACAGAAATAGTTGATGTTCTTTCTGAACCCGTGGAATTGTTTATTAACAAACAGTTGCCAAAGGTACATTCACATTTTTCAGGAAATGAAAGCGGTGTAAACTACTCCATTCTTCTCGATTCTACGCTGAACGCTTCTGCAGCATCTTTTCACTACATATACATGCTCTTGCATACTGCCGCAAGACTCAGTCGTTTACACCAAGTGGTGGAGATTTTGATTAACTCAAACCAGCTGGAGCTTCATGGAATGATCAGTAGAGCTACAGAAACAGTTAAGCTGCGAAACGGATTGGCCTTAGCCAAGTTATCTAAACTCCAGAACTACGACCAAAGAACTATAGCAGATGTTGTCGGCAACAGTAATTTCAGTGATTCAGCAGTTGTTGTTCTCCAAGATTTGTTTGGGTCGATTTTCATTCAGACTTTAGCGGTTATGCAGCGTCACAAAGTCGTTAGCGAGATTGTAAATCTCATTGAACAAGGTCAAAACATCTCAGGAACCACTAAAGGACTTGGCTCAACCACTGCATCTCATCTTGAGAATAATTCATACAAGTTGGTATCTATTTGGAATATCATGAAGAAGGAACTTCAACTGATAATGGTCAACTACATCAATGACGACAGTCATGTAAAAGCAGACAACAATGAAGTTCTTAAGGGCAAGAACAAAAGTAAAATCTACGACGCTCTAAGCAAAAAGGATGCATTCCACTTCGAAGATGTTTCATACAAGAAGTCAACCACTGCAAATCCGGATTTGCAGACTATTCTTCAAGATATGTTCCCTGGATTTATTAGCGATACCGAGAACAGTAAGAGCGGTTTGATTGACTCTTCGTCACCTTACATTCAAAACGAAAACTTCAATGCCATGGTTGAAGTGTTAGTCCCTAGAAACCTGTACAATATGCGTATCATATTAGAGTTCCTATTGATATTTGTGGAAGGATCTCAGCGTCTTTTAAACAACTTTGGTCACAGCAATGCTCCTCCAAATCAGCTCTCATTCCAATTCTTCGATGATTTTATGAAGATCTCATTCTTAGCACATGTGCGTGAAAGCTTAGACTTTCTGTTTACAGAATACATTGGAGGGGCATATATCCATTCAGAGCACGATAAGGGTGGCATAGTACATGTCACTGGACTCAAATTGGATCTTATTTCGCTCACGCGCAACTCGGATGTTGCTCTCATTACCAATAACGCAGACAGCGGCTTCACTGTCATTTATGAGAACGCACTTAATTTCAAGAAGCTTTTGCTCAACGTCTGCTCAGTATTGAACACTTCTCTTACATACAGACCTGAATTCAGTGATACTGTTCTCCATTTTGTGGAGAGCTTTGCGAGTGTTTACTCACACTTCTATCAAGAGTTATTGTCAACTGGGAGTTTCCAAAATAGTGCTTACAATTCCACAATCGACTCCTCCAGCAAGCCAACATCTCAGATAAGTCGCTGGATGCGAATTCCAGCCTTGATTCAATTAAGTACTAAAATATTAGGGAGCACGGATTCTAAAGATGTCACTGCTTTGGCGGCAAGCGAGAGCGAAATTATGGTTCAAGCAGGGGAAAAGCCAACTAAGGCATTTGAGATATCCAAGGATGATTTATTGGATGTGGACTCATTCAACCAGGTATGTTATCTCTTGTTGACAACCTCATGGATTTTGACATGGTTGCCCTTAGTTCAAAAAGAGTCAAACTACGATGTTCTGGACGATGACAGCGATACGATCAAACTCTCAGTAGTGGATAAATTACGTTATAACTGGTCATTTTTGGAAAATGGCCGTAACGCTATCAACGTTAATGCCGGAAATACAGATATAAGTCAACAGAATATTTATTTAGCATTGAGTGTGGACAAGATCGAGCGCTTTGGTGAGATAGTTCTCAATTTCGAGTCAATCAGAGATAACACATTGCTTGCTTTAAGATATGACTTACGTTGTAAGGCTATTTACTACATCGGAAGATCGTTTAAGGAATCGGACTGGATGCCAACAACTGAGCCAGGTGATGCTGATGCTCCAATCGGTATGCTCAATAAGGAAGTGTTCTCAATCGATGCCAAGGTTAGCAAGATGCTATCGCCGCTGGAACGTGAAGGAATTTTTGTGGGCTTACCGGCATTTTTGAACCAACTACTTATTCAGGGCTCCACGCTTGTTCACAAGATGAACAGCAATGGTATCAAGAGAATACTCTTGAACATCTTCACATTGCAGCAGATGTTGCGTAACTTATCAAAGAATCCAGAAACAGTAGATTTCACGAGATCTTCTGTGTACTTCGAGCTTTTCACTATGAATGAGTTCAATATATTGAACTACGTCAAGGCCAATGAACAGAAGTACACTTTAAGCGAGCTCAACAACATGGCTCGTTTAATTTACAGTGAGAAATTGGCGGATGGAAATGGAACCCAGTTCAACAAGACCAAGCAGAGTGATTTGTTGAAGAAGATAGGCGAGTTGGTGAAATAATTCCAGTGAATAGCGAAGTATATAAGCTCACATTTAATGTGCTAACTAGAATGATAAACGAATATTAGACGATATGCTAAGAAGTAGCTTAAAGGTCACAACAAATGATTACCTCTACAATCTCCTTAGTTAAACGGTAAGTAATGCATTAAGTGTATTATGTAAAGAAGAAATGAAATGATGACACTTTGAATTGTATGACTCAATCTTATATGCTTATTCTATTTTTTTGGATCTTTTACGATCAACAATGCAGACCAAATGGGTTTAGGGGTTTAAGGTTCATTCTGTCAGATAATCTCTCGAAGAAGAATCTGCCAACACCTGAACCGATTACCACGGCGAAGAAGTATGTCAAAGTGTATGTCATGGCTACCAACATGAGAGAGTAGCCAAACAAGTCTGGAACAATACATAAAATCAATCTGATAATGTCTCTGAACACACGAGAAGCTAATGGAAGTTGGTTTCTTCTCTCCTTGTGATGGGCTCCTTCTATGGGCTGAATGCTACGGACACCTGAGTTGGTGGAGTCAGACTTTCCTATACTTCCGTCCGAGTCTTCTTCTGCTCCACAACAAGCATGGGCATCAGCTGGAGCAGCGTTGCTGTGAGTACTTTTTATGGCTGAAATACCCGTATCTTCGCCTGTATGACACTCTACATAAGCTGGATTCTTCCAGACTACTTGTTCCAAGTAGTTTCTGGCAAACTCCAAGCCTCTGTTCAAGAAAGCGACGAAGAACAAAAGCAAGAAGATACCAAAGGCTTGGGCCTTTGTGGTAGCCGACAACAGCTTGAACAAGACAGGGTAGTTCTTGAACTGGGTGGTGAAGTACATGTGCATAGCAGCCATGCCATCCATATCCAGATCCATTCCCGATCCCAGGTGGTCGTGAGAGGCCATACCAGTAGGCATGGACATCATGCCCAGCACTGTAGCGGAGGCCATTTCGGTGGCTGAACCAGAGGCCATGGCCATTGCCATACCGTGACGCTTAGCGAAGTCCATTTTGGAGTGTTCTGGGTGTTTAATGGAGTTTCTGGTGAAGTGAAAAATTCCAAACGAGTGAAAAGTTAGGAGCTACGGGCCGGTTTTGGTGTGTAGTAAGTGAAAGTTATTGCAAAATAGTGAGTATTGAATCTACTATCTTCAGCCGTTGGCTTGTTTTAATGACGAAACTGCACCTTTTTTCTCGATCCAGAAGGAAAGCCAACATATATATATACAGCCTAAAAGAAAGTATAATAAAGCAATATAATAATAATAATGATACAATAAACAATGTATGCTATCGCTTCGTCCTCCACTGATGGAACTGATAATTTGCTCACAGACGCAGTCTCCGAGATATCAGACAATCGTTAACTGTGAGCAAATAACTTGCCGTAAAAGAGTAATGCGACGAGACAGAGAAGAGTAGAGGCAGGAGAGAGGGAGTAGAGGCAGGAAAGAAGAGTGAGAGGAGTGAGAAATGGGAGAGAAATGGCAGTGAAGAGTGAGGATGCGCAAATTATGGATACCGCATTAGGAAAACCAATGCGACTCGGACACCGCAGTGGTAGGAGGGTTGCAAAAAATGGAACTTGGGATGGGAGAGACAGGGAACAATAGGCATGAAATGCAGCAATAAGCATGGAAGCAGAGGTAGGAAAAGGGAGAAATTTGCACTTTAGGATAAATATGAGATCCACGAGGAAGAGGGAGGTTAACGGTTTGGTTTGGCATTTATGGTGAGGGAAGTGGCTTTTCAAGGGGCTGCAAATTCGACGGTCGGCACACCTGGTAGATTCACCATATGTGAGATGGTAATACCCTGAGAGCATATACACATAACAAGGATAACTTCACTTTTGTGGTTCATAATTAGTCTGTTGGTGCACTTCCCAATATACATGTCTCCAAGTAAGATAGCCGCGAAAACTTGTACGTGAGTAGATTCTTTCTACTGTTCTTAGCAGCTTATTTGCTCATATGTTCCGATTTTCCATAATCGCAAGTTAATTCGTCTTGGCGGTTCTCCATCTTGAGCCTTGCGCATCGTCAACAACTTCAGTCTTAGCTTAGAGTGCAACCAAATTGGAAATCTAATACCCGGTACGGGGTTTGGGCTTGATCGATATATTCAGGTTTGAGTTTGGTAGGGGATTGCCAACATTTTTCCTATTTTACATGAGGTGTGTTGCTAAATTGAAGATCTAAATCTCTAAATCTGCAACAGCCAGGCATTGCTGGTGATTTCAATATTCTCGCTTTCAAATTACTACATTGACTGGGAAACTTATGAGGAGATGGTAACCTCAACATTTGTGTGTTCTTCAACTCCCGTTCACTTCATTTCACAGCTGACAGCATCCATTTTTACCCCATCAATACCCCTATAGTAGAACATGACAGAGAATCTGCGAACCCAATTGAACAGTATTCACCACTGACAAAAATTGAGCCTTTGAAGAGTCATACTCGCTTAAGAACACTACTTATAATTACTTCAGCAACTGATTGTTAGACAGTCAACATATTATTCTCTGTTCATTAATAATTCTACATCTCTATTAGTATGTTCACTCAGTCCTCTTTTCAACACAGGGACACTTGGTCTTCGGATTATCCGACAATACGTGGTCCTCCAACCAGTCATTCGCTTTGAACCTTGCTCCACAAGCTATGCAGCTTCCATCCATCGGTAACTTGTCCGTCAATGTGTTGGCCGTCTTGCCCTTTGGATCATCAAACTTAAAATGCATATGTAGAAGGTGCTTCTTGTAGTCATATGGACGATTGAAGTATTGGGTTTTATGATTACACATAAACTTTGGATACACACATTGGAAACGACCGACTTCATTATGGATTCTCATATGTCTAGTCAAGTCTCTACTGATATACTTGTCACATATGGTACAAACGGCACCCTTTGGCGCTCTTTTCTTCTTGGCCTTCACGGTGGAAGATGACTGTTCAGCTCCTGCTTCTCCAGAATTGGATCCAGTTGAATTTGCACTGCTCATACTGTTATTCGAGCTGCTTCTTTCCATACTGGGCCTTGGTATTGTAAGATGATTCTCATACTCACCGTCTTGTTCTAATGAAGCAAACTCTTGACTGTGAGTGGAACCGCCACTGAAATCAACGGACGATGGCCGAGGCTCACTGCCACCATCGGTATAGATCGGAGCTGTAACTAAAAGTGAAGAACTCACGCTATCATCCACTTCTAACTTTGTAAATTGAGCAGGCTTGAATAGATCTTGTGCGTCCAATGAGTCGTCGCGGGGATTTACATCGAAGTTGAATCCTCCGAGATCTACATGAAGTTCTCCGTTGTTGTTTTCTCTTCCTATGACTGATTCGCTTAGTCCTGAGACTTCATTGAATCTGTTTGTCACATTCTGATTGGTATTACTTTTGGGTGTTGTATCAACATCACTGAAAAAGGCCGCAGTGCCATCAAGGCTGTCTTGCTTAGAGTCTGTGATATATTCTTCAAACTCCTTGTTAAAATTGTTGTAAGAATTCTCTCTATAATTGATATGGGGAGATACATAGTGGTTAAGAAGGCTGTTTGCGCTGCTTCCACCATTCAAATGGCCTGCATTTGTGAGATGGTCTCCGAGTTCGAAGTAGCCATTCACATTCGATCCTGGCGGTTTCATCGAGGGAGTAATGCTCGAATGTGTCGGAGTAAAACGATGGCCAGGGTCATCATAAAATCCCAAATCTTGCTCGAGGATATTTAAGTCGGGGTTTGGCGTCACTCTTTCGTCATCTTGAAAGAGTGGGATGTTGTTGACGCTCACAAACCTCGTTCCAGAACGGTCAACGTTGCTGGGGCGATTCCAATTATAAGCTACAGAGTCTGAATGAGACAGGGAAATCGAATTGGTGTTTTTGTGGACACTCAGTCCATTAGAGTGGTTACTGAGGTTGTCAAGCTTCAAGAAAAAGCCGGGGTTCTTACTCTTTCTGGGCCGTCCTCTCGGCTTTGGGGCCATTTTGGTCTTTTTGGAGATTTCAACGCCTTCTTGCTTCGCAAACTGGGCTGGTTTTGGCGATATGTTCGAAAAGTCTAGTTGCTGTTGAGAACCAGCGTCCAAATTTGGGTTTGTTGTAGGCCCTATAGCCACTTGGGTGTATTGTTCGTTGCTATAAGGGCTATTGAGTGTATTCTGGGATGTATTTGTATTCGAATTGTCGCTACTCGCAAAGAACAGAAGTTGTTCATTGAGGCCGAAGAAGTTGTCGAAATTGTCTAGTGGTATTTCGCTCTGAGCTCCAGTGGTGGTAGTGGGAGTATTTCCAGCAGAATTAGAGTTACCTTGAAGATTCTGCAAGTTCTGCTGGTAACTTTTGTGAATGTTTTGAAAGCTGTTCTGATGTGCCAAGTTTGAAGATTGATGTTGATTATGATGATGATGGTTTTGTTGTTGTTGTTGTTGTTGTGGTGGTGGTGGTGGTGGTAGTTGTTGCGGTTGCTGTTGTTGCTGTTGAATATGACGCCTGTCATTTCCACTAACGGGAAACGAGCTTTGTCGTATTGGCTTTGGCTTTGGAGGATACTTCATATTTGAATGTGGTACTACTAACAGGGGGTTTCCTCCAAAGCTCAACTTCCGTTTCTGGTGGCCCTCAATTTTGGCCCCATTTACGTTATCGATGTTGTTACCTGATAAGCCAGTGGGAGTGTGTTGAAACTGGGGATTTCCACCAAATTGGCCCTGCTGGATGACAAAGTCGTCTGCCTGAGACAGATAGAGGTGGTCTATACGAGATCCGGGAACCAGAACACTGGATGCTTGGGAGAAGTAGTCGAACTCGTCGATAGTGGGGCGCAATCCCGGATTTGAAGCCGACGAGTCCATGGATTGAAGAACGGCGTAATTGTGATTTACGATGTTGTGAGACGCCATGGCCGAGCCTGTACTGTCGTTCTGCGTCTGTTCCGAGTAGATGAACGGAGCCGGAGAGTCGTTCTTCGACGCCGAACCGTTGTAGTGGGAGAAATAGGGCTGTTGTAAGTGATGGGCGGGATCGGCGCCGTGAGCGGGCTGATGATTACTGCCGGATGCTCCGCCGCTCATTGTGGCATCCGTGGTCAAGGGGGGTTTTGAGGAAGGGTTTGACACGGAAGAAGCTGGGTATGTCGGTGGTTTCCGTCAACAGCTGCCAGTGATCAACCGTTGGCGGTTAGCTTTGATAGTCAAAAATGGCTGTAAGAAATTCGTTGTGGGTGCGGTAGGAGGCGGTAGTGTGTATAGCGTGTGTGTGTAGAGAGCTGGTGCGTGTGTATAAGAAGGACGGATTGTGTGGGTAAAGCGTTGAGTGTGCTAGTGTGTTGGGGATGTTAGAATGTGTCTAGTGGTGAGTGGGTGGTAAGTAATGGAGAGTTATGGGGAGTTATGGGGAGTTATGGAGAGTTATGGAGAGTTATGGAGAGTTATGGAGAGATTGGTGAATATTCGACAGTATTGATGAGAGTGTGGTGAGCGTCGGATGTATAGTCAATTGTCCGCATACGCCAAGTGTGTCTGTGAGTGTCTTTTTGTAAAGCGCATGTTACTGCTTACGTACGGGGGTGCTTTTATTTGCAGTGTTTCATGTCATTTGAGTACCTCGTTGTATATGCCCTTTATATGCTCAGTGTCCAGTATACATATTATGTCTCTTTTCGCTCTTACCTCACTCGTCTGTTATCTTCCACACTACAGTTGGACCCACTGCATAGCGAGGAGCTACCACCGAGAGGTGCACCGCGGTACTACGGATTCCGTGCCTTCTGCAGGAGAACACATGATTCAAAGGATTTATGGTTCTACCGTGAGAGATAAGAACGTCAGTTTGCATGTACAGTGCAGAGGCGGTTAAGCGAGAGTCTAGTGAGGTGGGGTTGCTGTGGAAGCTGCGGTGTGGGTGTTTTTGATTCCATGACATGGTGGATGGTGGGATTGGAGAGTTTGCTGTGAGAGGATAGGCGATTGGTGGGGTTAGAGTTCGTGAGACTTCGTGAAAGTTCGTGAGACTTTTTGAGACTTGGTGAAAGTTGGTGAGACTTCGTGAGACTTGGTGAAAGTTGGCGAGAGTTCGTGAGACTTGATGAGACTTGGTGAGAGATGTAGGGGATATGCAATGGAGGCGATAGGTGAGGTCCCACTAGCGACGACTTTGTATCGTGCAAGAAAATGGTGGGTAGCACATTTTATAGATGTAGTTTCGTGATGTCACTCCAGCGTGGTATGGTAATTATACTCATCGGTATGTGCGTTAAATGATAAACCCGTATTCAGCGAGCATTTTGTGAATGCTATTACTGAGAGTAACACTAAGAGAATGCTTGCTGTGAAAGGTCATTGTGACTAGGGAGAATATGCCGTGTAAATTCCGTAGGTCTTCTTATGTTCCACAGTGAAAATGCTGCCTGAGAATGTTTGTCATATCGGGAATCTTGTCATGGGAATGTGCGGCTGTAAGTTAGTAGATAAATACTTATGACGGTGGGGAAAACCTCGATCAGAAAAAGATACAAGCGGAGCTGTAATTACGAACGGAAGATTCCTTACCATCAAAACCAGAACCTCTTGTTAGACCTAGGTGCAAAATTGAAATATTGCACCCATAAATCTTGTGGTGATTTCATGGTGTTCGACGAAATAATCACTGAAAAACTTCTAAACCACCTACTAGCAGATGTCATGTGCAACTTGACCTTCCAAACATCCCACTAGTGTATCAACTGTTCGACTAAAATTTCAGATGGGGTTTGAATGTAGGGAAGTCACTTTTGCAGAGCGCAATGTTTTATACTCCTTGAATTTTGTGATGAAGCATGGCAATCTTCTTCTGTTTATGACACCACTAATAAATGGTAAACTGATTCAGTATTCCACATTCTGTTGATACAACATTCCGATGGATTGGAATTCAGGATTCTGACCAACAAATTCGTGATAGGGGCCGTTAAGATGGTAGATTGTGTACAATTAATTAAAATAGATGGAGAAAGCTTTGCTAAAATTCAAAAGCACCCGGTAATGACCTGAGTCGCTCTTCTTAATAAATTGAAGTTATTGACCGAAAGCTAGCACATCACTCAGAACTTAGCTCTTGAAGAATAGAACAATTCTCTGGGTTCAAAAACGAGTATCAATTTAACCAAAATAATGAATACAAAGCGCACCTTTTTCTGCCACCTACTGTCGGCAATTTGACGCCAGAATCAGTGGTTACACGGAGTATCCGCTTTCGAGAAGAGCAATTTATGGTTCCTTTAGTCATTAAACATTCTGTACCCAACTTATTTTGCTTTCATTCAAGAGAACCATACAATAGTAATTGCTTTAAAATCTTCTCCAATTCCATTACCAATTTTTGTTTGTATGCTTAAGCAAATTACCTGCTCTCAAAGTGTTTTTCCTGACCGATTCAGCTCCACCGAGATTTCCTTTTATTTCCACTTTATCTTCGGGGCAGTCACGCCTATGTCTATACTAGATGCCAATGTTGTCTTCATGCCTTAAATTGTACTATAACTAGCTTCGTCTGGCCGTTGTTGTTGTAGTTGGCTAATAAAGTATTTAGTGGATTTCAATTTCCGAGTGCTTTTTTTTAACAGTGGAATCGTATCTTGTTGCACCCTGCAGCCATAGTTCCTTGACACATGGTAACTAGTGGTTACATACAAAGCGATTCAATTCGTACTGACTCAGATGGTTGAAGTACTACTAGATTTTATAAGGTACAATAAGCTATGCTACATGGCCGGAGGCTGTTCCGCTGGAAGATGGAACTGGGCTCCGTACCTCCCCTTGAAGGTTTCATACGCGGGAGCGCCTGGGTCTGGGCTAGCTGCCATGGACATCGGACTTATACATACTAATTTACATTTGCATACATTCTCGCGTCCAAGGGTTCGACAGTCAGGAGCCCCAAGCGAGACGTCAGTCTGCGTACATCAACAATTTCCTATCACGGCCGAGCCGTCGCTCCTAACATGGCATCACCTTGGATGAATTGCTTGTGAGATTTGCAATTGAAGCACTGAGAGGAGGAAACTCTGACATTAGCCTTACATGCTTTCCATTTCCGGTACCAGCATGTCGTTCTAGAAGATAGACGTCTCTTCTGACGCAAGGAGTGTACAGTGCGTGCTACATAATTTCTATGCGAGGCATTGCACCACCTTGAAGCAACTTTAGATAGGTTCCTACTAAAAATAATCAAAAAAAAAAAGGTCGTCGGCGGGCGGTAGCATGTAGCTTATAGGTTAATGAGTTTTCCCCTGGAAAAAAATGTCTGACAAACAGATTATTGTTGTTGGGCTCAAAACGAGGCTATCTTGATACCTGGTCTGCTGAGTATCCCGAAGGAAATGGGTCTCAGGGTACATGTTGCAGTCGCCATATTATAGGCAAGTGATCGTCGCCATCGTAGATGTCACAGCAATAATGGAATATTTTGAAAAGAAATAATTGAGAAATTTATGTTTCCCTGAACGGAAGCATTCCATCTCGGTGCACTGCTGGTCCCATCTTGAGATTTCGATCTCTGAAACGCACATTCGTAGATCATGGATTGAGGATGTCCGGTGCTAATAGTACCTCAAAATCCAGTCTGCTGGTTCAGATGTTTCGGGAGATCATGTATGAGATGTTTCAGAATTTAGTATCTACTGACTACAGAAGAGATGGGGTTGTTATATGGATAATGGTACTCTGGAGTAGCGTACCTCAAATCAGGCGAAATGTGCGTTTTTCCTTAATGTTTGCATCACAATAGAAACGGGGTATTCTTTTGCCTTACTAATATTGTAGGCGATCGTATATTTCAATAATATTACAGATTTTTATTTTATTATACAGTGCAGTTATAGCATTGGGTACAAGCTTAGACTGCAAAGACGGTCGGCCCTTTCAATGCTTGGAACTCATTCTTTTATGCAACTAGTCGTTACTGCATTCCTTGAATTACTGCGGTACCAGGAAATTGTTCGAATTCTCAGCCCCTAAGCTGATGTTTTGGAAGCCTTGTTTCTTCCGGTTTTTCTACTTCTCTGATATTTTTTGTGGGACTTCATTCCAAATGTTCTTAGGATATAGTCCAAGTCTGAAATGACTCCTAGTCGAACGGTAGGTGCTATTATACATTATATCGACAATCTTCTATTAACTTAATCTTGTGTAAAAGGCTCCTCATACGTACGATATTTTAGAGGTGATACTAATTTGACCTGACTCAGCGGCTGAATCCGATTTAGGGACAAAATTCGAATTCCTCTTCGAGAAATACTCTCTAGTTTCATCAATAGTTACTTACTAATTTTGAGAGTATTCGCGATTTCCTAAGTAGGAACGTTCTTGGTTGTACCTGACAGGAAGCTAGGAGCTGCACCGAAAGTACAGAACTTCACCACGAAGGGGAACATCAGGTAAGAAGTCACCTCGACAACTCGACTTCCACATCTAAAACATAATGTATTTGAATATCATTGCTTTTGACTTCGTTCTTCGTATATAACTGCAGTCTTTAGAATACTAAACTCAGGAGAGGAGTACAGCATCTCTTCGTACAACACAAAAATTGGGACTGCGCGCTGTGGTATAGCGGAACATCACATGCACCTTTTCCATCTATTGTGTTTTTTTCAACTTGGTTCTGGATCGTCTCTCCATCTTGCTCTTTTCAACGCTTTGGGAGAAGAGGAACCCTTAATCTGGAAATTTCAACTAGGGCGGATGAGATCTCCAAAACTCACTAAGAAATCCTCATCCGAGCGCTACGACTTCAAATTAGGTTAAGCGCCTGAGCAGGGAATGGAATAAAACAGGGTAAGCCCCTTGGAACCACCAATCTCGCCTTGAGTTCGTTCAAGGTTTTGGGCTTGGATTTCTATCATCAACCTTTAACTACGTTTACGAACCCCAAGTAACTCCGTGAGTTACGGGGCAGCCTTCCGGCATATTGCATTCACACACTCTTCGTTCCTGATTGTTCTTTTGAAGGCGAACTAGTGTGGATGAGATGACCTCTTAATACATACAATTGTATTCGTTTCTGTGTGAGAAGGGACGAACTAGTAGTATAAACGAAGTAACCAGTTTATAGTTAGTAAATATTCTTGAAATGAGTGCTTTTGTTCTTGGATCCACTGGTTTGGTAGGACTTCAGATCCTCAAGTATGCAGACAAGTCAACCGTGTTTGATAAAATAACCACTGTGAGTCGTCGTCTTCCCAGTATCACCAGCGACAAAATAAGCTCGATTGAGGAGGCAGACTCCGAGAAATGGTTCGATATTATTGAAAAAGAGGCTAATGGTGCAAAGACCTTCTTCTCTGCTTTTGGTACCACAAGAGCAAATGCCGGTTCAGCTGAAAACTTTCGTAAAATTGATTATGGTATCAATTACGAAGCGGCAAAGGCGGCCAAAAGAGCCGGGGTGGAGACAATTGTATTGATCTCAACAGTTGGAGCTAATTCCCAATCGTCGCTTCTCTATCTTCAAGTGAAGGGTCAATTGGAAAATGATATTATTGACTTGAAGTTTCCCCGTACTATCATCTTGAGACCTGGTCCACTCTTGGGGTCAAGGGACAAACCTAAGGGATTGCTCAATGATGTCATGGTAGGTGTTATGAAATACACTCACGGTAACTTCTTATCGTTTATCAGTAATCCAATTTACGGAGAGGAAGTAGGACATATTGCAGTCAATTTAGCCCTGGAAGAATTCACTAAGGGTGCTGAACCAGTTGTCAAAATAGTCGGAGCAAGTGAGTTAACTACTTTGTATGGCCAATTGTAATGAAGTACCACATAAGTATACCCTTTTATCTATTCTGAATATATTGCTGATTATTATATTTCTTGAATTTGTATATTATTATGTTATTTAGTTTTGACGTCTTGCTTTGCAAAGAATTAATTACGAAGACTTAAATAAAATACAGAACAACTAAAATACAGAACAACTAAAATACAGAACAACCCTAACACCAGAAGTAATATTAAACATGCTTGTGTTGGCTCAGTGGAGATATATGTACATTTCTCCGCAAATAATCGAACAACCAAATCAACCTAACTCATAAAGTCATCACAGATACAAGACTTCTATTCTTAATCTACACAAGGACATTTCTTAGATGGGTCCTCTGTAAGAATGTGTTCGTCTAGCCAGTCTTTACCGACAAAGCGCAATCCACATGGACAAGTACCCCAGTGGTTCAACTTGTCGCTTAAATTGTGTAAGCGCTTAATTGCCAAATTCTCGAACTTGAAATGTCTGTTTAGTAAATGCTTTTTAAAATCGTATGGTCTATTAAA
The DNA here is from genome assembly GCA_030572575.1 of Scheffersomyces insectosa. Taxonomy (NCBI): domain Eukaryota; kingdom Fungi; phylum Ascomycota; class Pichiomycetes; order Serinales; family Debaryomycetaceae; genus Scheffersomyces; species Scheffersomyces insectosa. The sequence goes on from JAJMAO010000012.1 coordinate 58,380, forward strand.
CTTTCCCAGCTTATGGCGACACTGACTTTTTGGAAATTTACAAGCAAACCTGGACTCACTTTGATGAGTTCTCATATGTCTTGACATGTCTCTTGTTATTCTCTTTCCACAGACACTGCACACCTTGTGATCAACAAATTGACTTTCCACCATAGGAACGACAATATTGGAGTTGGAGTTTACGAGGGTGGTCATATCTGGATACTGATTAACATCAATGTTAAGCGGTATTTGTATGCCTGCACCTTGCATACCCCCTTGTGGAGGGTGAGGCTGCGCTTGGTAGTTATAGTGAGGGTCTGGTTGATGTTGGTAGATTGGTACAGGGTAGGTATTGGCACGATTCTTATTCTCTTCACTGTATTCCACAAGTGGGTATGCACTTTTTAATTCAGGTAAAGAATGACTTTTTAATTGGTATTTTTGCTCTTCTGGAATAGGTTGAGGTGGCTGGAAGCTTGCTGGGTGGGGCAACAGCGAAGAGCCTGGAACCAAGCCTGTTCCTATCTGTTGCAATTGCTGCAATTGATTGTGTTGCTGTGGTTGTAAGTGTGGATCTTGAGGCAATGTGTGGGGTGCCGATTGCAGTTGTGATCTCTGCTGTGACTGCAACACCGCTAAGTTGAAGGGGACATTTGCAGGTGAGTAGCTACCAATCGAGCTGACCTCGTTTGGATTTAACATATAACTGTAAGATTCCTTATAGTCATAGTCATTGGTTGTAGGTACGGTTGATGAGTTGTTTTGACCAGCAGTCAGCTCACCATCCGACTGGTATTGATATGTTGGAGCTTGGTTGTGATTCTGATGTGCCGTTGCAGTAGTCGAGGAATATAATGGCTTTTTCATCACTTGCGAATCAGCTTCGGGTTGGTAGGAAGAGTTGATGTTGGACGCTGGTGGGTGATAGTTAAGTAATTCCATTTGAAAGGTAACAAACGTTAAAAGTTGACGAGAATGCTTACGATTTCTTGAAAAGTAAGTCGCTGAATTCCAAAGGATGTTCCAATGGCTAAAAGTAGAAAGGTTGTATTAGGGAAAAGATGGGAATGCAAGTTCAATAATGAAGTGTAATCGAAAAGAAGAAAGTAAATGTTTCAATCTCAATTGTGGTATATAAATGTGTTCAAAGGTTTGGATTACCTATATATATATATTTTCAAATCAAAACCAAACAGACTGTCTGTCTGACAACTACTAAGTGCACACTGTTCTAAAACGCCTATATCTGGACAAGTTCCAAGATGACTGGGAAGAGTTTATAAGATTAATATCCGGACTAATCTAAGGCGTATAAGTATGGGAAGTTAGATATTTGTATTCAAAAAAAACCAAAAGAAAGAATACATATTATATAATCTATAAAGGGTCAGATTTAAACTTTTAAAATCCTGTTCTACACAACCGCTTTTTTTAAAAAAAAATTGCTGTAAAGCCGAAAAATATTTTATTATTTAGGGTCCAAAAAATAAATATCTGCGCTTTGAGGAAAAGCTAGCAGGATAATACCTAAAGAAGAAGTGCACTTGAAGCAATTTCGGAGGAGGAGTGAATTCACTAAAAGGCGATAATTTATTATCCCCTTGGCCACTCACATGTTAAGTAACTAACAAAATATTGGCAGACTATCGTAATTTTCCAACGTGGAACAAACTCTAAGATTTGAGAAAAATAGCCGATAGCCAGAGCCGGTCAACGACATCGATCGCAGGTTTACCTTACATAACCAATTTTATTAGCTATACCTAGATAGCTGGGAAGATAACTTCTCCTTCTCCCATTTCACAATGTAGGTTGTCTCCTTTACGCGTGCATCACCTGATGAAAGTTGAAACAAGACAAGAACTCGGAAACTCTACAGGGAAGAAAATAAATTAGAAGCTGCCTAGACACCAAAAGGATTAAGCCCTCTAGACTCAAAATGGAGCGACAAGCGAATCAAAGGGGAAAGTTCAACGTAAAGAAATGAAAATCACGACAAAATTAAAATTCCAACTTGAATCATAAACAATCCACCTTCACTGTCGATTTCAAAAATAAGTCCATACTGTTCGTTCATTGCCTTTTTAGAATTAGAAATGGTAGATTAAGATTATTATCTCACAGTGTGCAAGAGGGACTACAGAGAGGAATATCCTTACAGTCTTAAAAAAACAATTGAATCGGAAGTACGTAAAAAATATTTGTACGAAGGAAAAATATTTGAATTTAGAGTTGGAGCATGATATGCATGTGTGTTATGAGCCCCGAAATATACATATGTATGGAATTCATTATTACTTCTTGGCAATTTTCCTTGAAGTTTAATTCTAGAAGCATTCGGCGAGTAAGTAGTGCTTATTTTCTGAGTCTACTAAGGGTTTTCGTTCCGTGTTTATTTTATAGCTCTTTGGAAAATACGGCATGAAAGAAGTATACCAGAGCAACTACATAGGGAATCTGACATTTAATGTCTGACAGAACGTTAATTAAACTTGATCAATAATTACAACACTCTTCTGATTGACAGTACTTTCCTTCGGTCGTAAATAATTCTACTATGGTAAGATCTCACCCATTTTTTTTGTTTAACACCTCTGCAGAAGCTCCCGTTACAGGTGCAATAATGCAAGCTGAACTAATTTGGAAGATGCATAGGGACGACTTTGGGCCTAGATGGTTATGAGGGTTAGGGACGATCAAGAGAAATAGATGTCACCACGGAGCATCCCCTTGCCTCGGTTTCTAGGAACCATTGAAGTATTCTGTACCAGCTAAGGGAAATTTTGTTCAAACCTTATTAGAATTTGCAACTGTTTAAATCGATGTCAAGGAATATATTGCGCATTAGACTGTAGATTAACATTCCGAAAAGTACATTTCCTGGACTTAAATTTCATGTTAACGAAAGGTAGTATTGCCAATCATTTAAGTAAGAGTGACCTCAGAAGGTCTAAGCTATGGTGACGGTATTACATTGTCTTACTTGAACCCACATTATAGCACATGCTCTATATGCTATTGCTACAATAATCAATGTGTATAACCGATTGGACTGTAATAGACAACAATCAGAGTTTTGCCCTAGAAGCGACCACCGAGATAATGATCGGAGTATTACAAGAGTATTCTTCTAGTGCATATTCATAATGCACTGAAGAGAACCTTCGGAAATATGTCTCTCTAAGAGAATTCCCAAAATAATAAATAGGAATTGAGGGAATGAGGTCAATAAGCACTCAACGAACTGCATTATGTTCCACTAAAGAGAAATTTTCAAACTGCTTGAGATAATGCTGGTGGGATGCATCTATTTCATTGTGTATATCGATCTTATGTACCTACCTTTTCAAGTGAGTGACGGCTTTGCCTCATGCGTGAGAATCAGGGTCAATTTAGGAACATGATCTAGCTTGTCGAATTGGTCTAAGGAGAATTTTAGTGCCGGGGATGTGCGGTAGTAAAAGGGGAGAAACTTCGGGCAACCGGGTTCATTTATGTCGAGCATTAAGAGAAGGGAAGTGAGGAGCTTTGTGCTGTTGTTGAAAAATGAAGTGCAATGGAAGCGCTTTTCCGTTGATCAGCTTGAAAGATGAGAGAAGGAGTTTCTGCTATCAAGAAATCATGTTTCCTTGTACATTTCTATCTTATATTGGAAACAATGGGAACGAGAGGTACTGCTTATACTTCCTTGTTGTACTAAGAAATGCTGGAATTGAGGAACTGACGCTAGAAATGGTTCATAGACGGTATTTTATGAGTAAAGATTTAGTGTTTGGAAGAAAGGTGGACTTTCGAAGTCGGTTGCATCTTCATATTACGTGGAGATAGATGACTATAAGCCAATGCTCGCTTATTGTTCAAATAATACGCTTGAGCTTAAACGAAGACTTCGTAATCCCAGAACAGCCGTCTTTCCCCATTGGTTATGCGCACAAACAAAGTTCAATAACGCATCATGCTGGAAAAAATAACGACAGAAAATATGTATGTTGATATTGTGGTATATGCACACTCTTATTTACGTAGCCGAGTTCTGCACATCACATGGAGAGGGTTCCAACTAAAATCAACCCATGATTTTGTCATCTCGGGAAAATAAATCCTGTGATTTATTTAGATATGCACGAAATAAATCCGTGATCGACCCCATGTATGGGATGGGAGTCAAGTTAGGTATCATTAATCACGTGTAATTACCCTTTCCAAGGAATCCTAGAAAAATTATCTTAAATAAAGTTTGCTACGGACCAAATGATAATTCAAAGCAATGCATGTTTCATTGTTGCTTGGTGACATCACTGAATATCTAACAAGTAGGTTGCTTTTCTTTAACTTATGTGATAGCCGTAAAGTATGTGCTTGTAGCAACTGCGTAATGTATGTAGAGCATCACGGCCCTTCCTTGTAGATAAATCTGATGATTTTGGAGATGTGCCAAAGCACCAAATAATCGTGTGAGAGAACAAATTCTAGAGATTTTAGTGTTATCCCTCTCTAAAATTGGTACAACTAAGTAACTGTGCATTGCGATACCTGGTGGTGGGTAACTTTATCCACGTCCCCCCTCCCTCTAAATTTAGTAGAACTCCCGAGTATTACCTTTATTTTCTACTGATCTACCCTATTGGGGCTGGTACAACCCTGTATACATTATTTTCCCATGGAAGGTGCAGCGGTCAAGGATTCCGGAGGAACTACTATCTACAGTATCTAGAAACTAGCAAAAGGGCGACATGCAAGTGGACTTTGATGACTAAGTCCGAGGCCTTGAACTCGTGAACAATCTCTAAGTCCAAGTAGAGTACCTCGATATATGGAAGATGTCAGAGGATATGTCTCGAAACGGGGGCCCGCCCACTCTTCACTTGTGGTAGATTTTCGAAAAGTAGGATCAGGGGTATACTTTAAGTCAGTGACACAAAAACAATTAAGCGCGTAGCTATCTTTCGAACCGACACACACGTTTCAGTCTATGAACACTGCCTTTTGTATTGCCATTTCAAAAGCGGAAAAGCTCCAACCATTCTTGGTCCAATACGACCACAACCTTTGTTCAAATGTTCATGATGATTTCAAATGTAGTTGATCAAATAATATTGTAATATGTTAGCACGTGAAAATGTTATCTCGACATCATGAAATTTCATGCACATTTTGAAGAGTGCAGGGGAATGCATGTATCACTGTGCTCCAAAGCAAAGAATTAGCCCTACTTCTATAGGTCAGGCAATGAAGGGTGGAAAGTCTGTAATGTAAGCTTTGTAATAGTCACACGAGAGGCTATTATACGTGTCAGATATGGCCTGGAAAAGTCAATTTCGTCTATGTTGCAAGGACCTAGCTTATCTAAGAAACGAAATGACATACCCAATGATTGGCGTTCAAGACATGAAACATCTGAATTTTACGAACTTATTTAAAAGAGGTATTTCTTTAAGGAAACGGACCACTTTAGGGTGCTTTTATCGAGGACAAAATATTCAAGGATTTCACCGTGTGCAGAAGATTGGCACTTGTTAGATGCAACTTGAGGAAAGGGTTGGGATACTAAAACAGTCATATCTTGAGACCCGATCGATGAATCGAGGGATCGACGAAATATTACAAATTATTTTTTTTACTAGTATTGGTATTATTTATTAAACTTATTTATTATTACCACTTTGGCGACGGGGTTTCTTGTAATATTTGGCCAAAGAATTGGGGCATGCTATGCCGTCAACACTGAGACCCTTTCGAGCTTGAAGTAACAAATCGGGACTAGTCTTTATTTACCAGTGCTCCGTCTTCGTTAATTGATGAAATACACTAATTCACCTTCTGCCGCCTCGGCTCCACACGATGTAGTCAACGTATTGGAGATGAGCAGTTGAGTTTGCTGGCTGTTCTTATTGATGAGCCAACAAAAATATGCCCACCACACACTGTGCATACCCCTCTAAGCGATAAGTAGTCTTTCGCCATGACCTCCCGTATCTATCTGACAAAAAAAGTCTGGATACAAAGACATGGCCCAACCGAGAACTGCACTATGCGAGCGAACAATCGACAATGACACATTTTAAAAGGGTCTGAACCGTAAATGATTTAGGGTTTAGGAAAGCGTCTCAGTTACTGGAGCAAGCATGCCACGGTTGTAGTCTAGGCGCTACTCGTTGTGTAACACAAATTGCCTATCTAATGCGGTCCGTGATCGGCCAGATGCCAGTACCCACAGGACAAGCATAGGCAAATGCAGCTTGCAACCTCTAATTGCAAAAAACTCCGACAATACAAAGAGCCTAAACGAACCTATTGTTGTCTGCAGGATTATGATCACGTGTGCACGTGATTGAGCGCCCCCGAAACCCCAATCTAGTGTCGTGTTTTCCCTTTATGTTGACTGGTCGCAATTGTAAGTTTTGGCCCTGGATGAAACCTTGCGTGCAGGTGTCGTGCCCCCGGAACTGTGCTCGTCAGTGCATTCGACAAGTAAACGGTGCTGGTTCCAAATGATATCGGCTGTCGAAACGGCTACTGGTAAACAGAGGTATATAGGGGAGGGTGATCCACATGAATTTTTTGATAAAAAAATTTCAGTAGTCTTCAGGTAGCCAGCTCGCCCAATTATATAAAACTATAGTTGTATCCTTTCGGAATTGTCTACTACGTAGCCGTATTGCTTAAGAATCATTGAAGCCAACACACTTAGTCACTCCTTTAAATCCAAGTTTGTTGTTCCTCAAGAGGTATGTATTACAATTTTTTGTGTGGATGAGAAAGAAAGCGAGAAGAGGAGTACAAACGAGCTCCACGTAGCCCTTCACATGCCCAGAGGTGGTATTTATTTCATAATATCCTTATTTTTCATGTATTGCTGTTGTCAATTGAGTCCTTCGTCGTGTAGTCTCGTGCTGTTCAAGCCCTTGATGGTCGTTAGCGTTTCCATATGTTACAGTGATGTTCCAAACACCTGGAGTGCAGAAAATAATCCCGAAAATATTTGAAGGAGGGAGACGCATGGCTACAGTTGTAATCAGACAATCAGACACCGCGAGTCTTCGTAAAACACCACTTCAATTCACAACACATCAGATCTTTACAGCAAGTTTCATGTCTCAACATAACCCAGCAGTTGTCGTCCAATATCAGCCTGTAATATCCAGCGATTGCCAGCGAATCATATCGTATTCCCATTTCAGCATCAGCCAGTTGAATGTATCCATTGCCAGCTTCAGCCTTATTTACATCCAGCACCATGCAATCAGAAATTTCAAATCGTGTCTTGGGTGTTTGGCCAATATGCATGCTCTCGTCTCCTTTGGGGTTTTGTGTCGCTATTGCCTCGCCCAGCGTCTGTTCTGTTATGGCTTGGCCGCTGGTCGAAATTCCGCATTGGGCAATCTGCCTGCCATGTTACCCCCGGAATCCGCACAATCCTGCCGACACAAAAACACGCTGCAAAACTTTTTCGCAGTTAAAACATTCTTTGTTGTGGTCTCTCTAAACATGGCTATTGTACTCCTACCTGCTGGGGATAAAGGTAGCACCCACCTGTTGTCTTGCTGAGTTCGTCTTGTGGGAATTCCATGTTCACACGCCTTACTTGGAGGCTTGCACATTGGTTTTTGCTTGTGTTGCCGGGGCAAGTCATCGGACAGGATCCGTTTATTATGGTTATGTCAGAAGGGCTATACAGGCAAAATACTGTTTCGTCTCTATTCCTTGTGATCATCGTGGGACTTCCAATAATAATAGCAATTCTGTTATTATATCTGTATTTTCTCACCACTTTCTTTCGCTTTCGTTTACTGTTCATTACTAACTTCTGACCTTTAGCCACTCCTTTAACCACGCTCATTACATAGTTTAGTGTTCTCCAATTGAAGAAATGAAGTTCACCAGCGCTGCCGTCTTGGCTTACGCTGCCTTTGCCTTAGCTGCCCCTGCTGCGGCTGCTGATGATGACAAGGACTGTACCACCAATGCTTTCCATGGTCACCACAAGCATAAGCGTGAAGTCGTCTACGACTACGCCTACGTTACCGTCACCGTCGACATCAAGGGTAACCCAATCGAAACTGTAGAAAAGATAAGTTTGTCTCCTGAGTCTTCTACCCAAGCTACCACTCAAAGCACTTCCCAAGCTCAAACTTCTACATCCCCAACCACCGAGGCTGAGACCACTACTCAAGCTGAAACCATTTCTAAACCACAAACTACCGAAGCTCAAACTTCCCAAGCTCAAACTTCTCAAGCAGAAACTCAAACGGAAACTCCTTCCACTCAACAATCATCTGGAGGTAACGGTGGTATTTCTGGTGACTTAGCTGCCTTCCAAAACCCATCCGAACAATTCCAGGACGGTGTCTTATCTTGTTCCTCCTTCCCATCCGGTCAAGGTGTTGTTGCCTTGGACCACTTGGGATTCGGTGGTTGGTCCGGTGTTGAGAACTCTGATGGATCCACCGGAGGAAACTGTAAGGAAGGTGCCTACTGTTCTTACGCCTGTCAATCGGGTATGTCTAAGACCCAGTGGCCTCAAAACCAACCAGCCAACGGTGTCTCCATCGGTGGTTTACTCTGTAAGGGAGGTAAGTTATACAAGTCTAACTCCAGATCAAACTACTTGTGTGAATGGGGTGTTAACAAGGCCAATGTTGTCAACCAATTGTCCCAAAGTGTGGCCATCTGTAGAACTGATTACCCAGGTACCGAGAACATGGTCATCCCAACCGTTGTTGGTGGTGGTTCTTCTTCTCCAATTACTGTTGTTGACCAAAGTTCTTACTATACCTGGAGAGGAGGATCTACCTCTGCTCAGTACTACGTTAACAACGCTGGTGTGGACTGGACTGATGGTTGTGTCTGGGGTACTCCAGGCTCTGGTATTGGTAACTGGGCCCCATTGAACTTTGGTGCTGGTTACGCCAACGGTATCGCTTACTTGTCCCTTATTCCAAACCCAAACAACAACAGTCCATTGAACTTCAAAGTTAAGATCGTAGCTGCTAACGGAGGTGCCGTTAGTGGACAATGTACCTACGACAACGGACAGTACAACGGTAACGGTAACGATGGATGTACCGTCGGTGTCACTGCTGGTTCTGCCAACTTCGTGTTGTACAACTAAACATGTATATCATGATCAATACCTCACAGTTATTCTACATTTAGATTACTATTCTGTTCCCTTGATTATCCGTTTGTGATTATAAGGAAAAAGCTGCTTCCTTTCCACTTTGTTGGCCCTTCATAGCTTCATTGTATATTGTATATTATAATTATTTGTTGTTTAAAAGTTCAGTTGCGTAGAGATTAATTGTAGAAGAAGGTGTGAAATGGGTAGAGAGGTCAATGTTGTATTAGGGGCAACAAGCTGGTGGAATAGCTGCAAAATTATTAGCAAAGTGGCATAACTTCTCACCGAGGTGCCAGGATAAGAGGGGTTTTTTCCAACTACTATAACGTACAACAACATATTCCCCTATTTTCTGTCTACTTTCTGTCTACTTTCTGTCTATCCTTCCGTATTCTTCTTTCTTCACAGCTGTTCGATAGCAGACTTAATATGGGCTTTTGCCGTGAGCCAAATAGGATCAGAACGCCACACCGGTACCATAGAAATCCACAGTCCCAAAAGGAATAGGCTTTTTAGTTTATTATTTTTTGAACGATTGCAAAATCGAATGCTGCTTTAATTGCCTATTTCGCTATAGCACTTTCAACGATAAGTAGTGGTTTTAAATGATTATGATTATGATTCAAATTATGTTATATAATGACACATGCAAAAACTATAAAATACAAACAAGAACAGAAAATTAATGGAAGTGAATGAATGAAATCATGACGATGATTATGAGAATGAAAATGTGGCATTGGTATCCTAACCAGCCAAGTTCCAGAACTTCTCCCAGAGGTTCTTTGGCTCTTCTTCTTCGAACTCCAACTCGTCGATCTCTCTGACACCAGAGTCGATGTCGCATTCATCCAATGGGATCATCAAAGATCTGAGAGTGAAAGACTTCTTTCCGTTGAAGAGGAAGTGGAAGAAAATGTAACTGACCACGAAAAGAATGATAGATATGTAGGCAACGAAGAAGTCAGTAGCGTTGAAGTCAAAGAAAACACTGAAACCTTGAATGAAAACCAAAATAAAGATGGCCACACAAGAGTAGTAGGCATTGATTGGACAGAATCTGGCCTTAAATGGCAAGGAATCTCTGCTGATGTTTCTGGACTTCAAGATGTTCATGAATCTGATGTGAGTGAAGGAAATCCATCCCCAAGCAATTAAACCGGAGGTTGCGGTGATGTTCAACAACCAGTCGAAAGCTTTGTTACCTTGGCCAGAAGTGGCCAAGAAACCTAAAGAACCGAAGGCAGCAGTGAAGATAACAGCAACCCATGGAACACCTTGCTTGGTGGTTCTCCTGAAGAGCTTTGGTGCAACACCAGATTGGGCAAGACCGTATAAAATACGGGATCCACAGTAAACGTTGGAGTTACCAGCAGAGATGATGGTGATCAAGATGACGGCGTTGTAAAGATCTGGTAAACCCTTAGTTCCACAGTTTTGAATGGCAACAATGAAAGGAGAGGAAGCGGTGTAACTACCGTTGGCAGATAAACCTGGGTCGTCAAATGGAACCAACAATCCAATAAAGAACATACAAAGGACGTAGAAAATCAAGATTCTGAACAAGACCTTTCTGATGGCAGAAGGAACGGTCTTTCTTGGGTTGCTACTCTCACCGGCAGAGATACCGACCAATTCAGTACCTTGGAAAGTGAAGGCAGCGTTGATCAAAGAAGCTAACCAACCCAAGAATCTGGCGGTGTTCTTGTTTTCGACCAAGTAACCTGGACCCCATGGGCCTGGGTTTCTCCAGTATCTGAAACCAATTGGACCGGTCTTACCAGCACCACAGACCATGACGAAAGCGTAGATCAACCACATGAAGACGAAGAACACCTTCATGAAAGCAATCCAGAACTCAACTTCACCGTAGTACTTGACGGGGAAGAGGTTGAACACAGTCAAAATGACGAAGAAGATGGCAATCCAAGCAGCAAGAGGAACGGCATCGGTCCATTTCTGGATAATTTGACCTACAACAGACAATTCCAAGGCAAAGGTGATGGCCCAAGAGAACCAGTAGTTCCATCCGTTAGCGGCACCCAAAGCTGGCGAGCACCATCTAGTAACGAATTGGGTGAACGAACCAGAAACGGGGATCAAGGTGGCCATTTCTCCCAAAGACTGAGTGACGGAGAAAGCCAAGGTGGTCATGAACAAGAACGAAATAAGAGCTGACACGGGGCCGGCAGTGGCAAGAGTGTTACCGGTGGAAATGAAAAGACCAGTACCGATGGTTCCTCCAATTGCAATCATGGAGATTTGTCTTGACTTAAGACTTCTCTTGATTTCGGTGTAACCCTCTTCATTTTCCTTTTCGTTCTCGATGAAGGAGCCACTGTCCAAGTACTCGACTTGCTTTTGCTTTTCTGGGTCTTGCAACTTCTTGGAGTTAGAAGACGAGCTTTCTTGTGTGTTCCACTCGTTGGAGGAGGCACCGATTTCCAGAGGCATGTTTATGGTACTTGCGATGGAATTGAACAAAAGTGAAGTTATCACAAGAATACACGGCAACACCAAAACTCCATTCGAGGGGAACCACAAGGTTTTATATATGAATGGATAGCACAATTGCCTAAGGCATATAACTACCACTATCTCCAGACAATGCAAAAAAATAGAGAATTTTGCACGATAGGCGGGTATTCAAGATGGAATTATCGACAATATACAGAGAAGCATGAAATATCACTAAGTAATTGCAGCATAAATTCTAGGAGAGGAAATATTAATTAATCCAGGTATATAATATGATATTGTCTCACACCGAAATTAATGCAGCTGCGCCAAATCAAGCCATGGAGCCCCCGTAATTTTGTAGTATCGGGGAGTTTCTTTTCTTTTTCTCCTCGAATGCCGATAAAATATCTGGCACCCACTGCTGTTGAGTCGAGCTGACGGGTCTTCTGGTGCGTTCGTAATAGGCATGGTTGACGATCTCCAGATGGTATCCGTTTCTCGGTTGCGATCTCGTGCCAATTCCAGGGTCAAATTCCAAGCATTTGACACGCGACGAGAAAAATTGGCCAATGAAAATTTACAACGCCCCGTGATCTCTCTGCCACTCAATTACTCCCAGCCTTGACTCCCTGTTTCAATTGATCCTTATCTTGATCTCTTGGACAGCTGTCTCTCGCTGTAACTATCCTCTCCTCTACCAACCTAGGGACGGACCTCGCAGTGAAGTATTTTTTGTGTATGCGTGAAAGGCATCTCATCGCGAAATATTTAAATTTCTTTTGGGCGTTTAAGAAGAGCGCCGTTCCCTGGGTGCAGAATGCCTATCGAAAACTACGAGGTTGCAAGTAGTTGCCTCGTAGCCAACTGGATGCTACTAGCGACGCCGAGGTTTCGTCAGAACTGGTGTAGTAGAGTTTGGAGAGGCAAACAACGCCGAGAATTGTGTGAAAAGGGAATGGTATCACCAGAGCTTATTCTACTTGAGGTCCCAGATATCGTCGACAATTGCTCTTAGGGGCCAAAACCTGTTTAGATCCCGATCTTTTGGCACACGTCTACATCCAGGGGTTATCTAAGATAAGCATGAGGTACAATGTATATGTGGGGTTGACACCGTAGGTAGAAACCATCCACTTCAACGCGCCAACTACGTGTTGTCATGCCTAGTAGTAACAATGAAAATTTCTACGTATTCGCCTCTCCGCACGTATCCAGATCAGGAGACGGAGAAGTTAATTAACACTTTCTTTGAGGCAAATTACGAGCTCAATTAATAGTTTATTATTTCTCAAATGCATGTTCCGTGCCAATAAAACTCTCTCTTCCATTTAATTAGAAGATAAGGTCACACTTGTGAGAGGCTAAGCAAAAAGTAACGGCACTTTTCTTTTTTGACCTTCATACACAACGCACATTAGTCAATGGTTCGGTACGGGTACACACATCCATAACTCCATGCCGCCATAACAGAAGGCGATCGTAGCCAAGGCATTTCACATACATGTTTATGATTACCTCTTCGTACAAAAGAAGGATAAGATTTCCGTGACGTCTTCACCTAAGAGTCAACCTTGGCAATCCTTCTTTAATTAAGTAGACGCCTTTGCTTCAAAACTAAAGTATCGTGATAATATAGATAAACCCGAAATTGAAGACAAATACAAATTTTAAGTTTGAGATGGCCGTGTAAGAGATCTGATGAAAGTGGAGAAACAATAGATGGGTTGGAAATGGAAAAGCATTAGGTGGCTATTGTAGTATACAATAGTCCTCTTAAGTTCTCCCTAAGTCCGATTCAACGGGACCTTTGTCGTGCAACATGGATTCTGAAAAAGTAAGCACTCGGCACTTCCCGAACCATAAGAGACTGAATTACATAATCTAGAGTTTTCAGGTAGAGTGAATATTTATCAAGCGTTTGATGACCGCAGTATGGTAATCAACTAACTTCAACAAAGACTTCGCAGAACAGTTGGTATTTGCTGCTCAGATGGTTCCTTTTAGTATGTGTTTTCTCGAAATCTTGGGCCAGTTCAGGACAAACTGAAAGTCACCTTTATATCTAATGTCTTCTTGAGATTACAGCCAGTAGAACTGGAGTGAGGAAGAAGCAGATATCATCAACAAAACTCTACAAATTGAGCCAAGAATATTTCTACTAGCCTACTGGACGACTAAATGAAATCAAACATGTAAATCCTCTTATTGTCTTTTCGCAATCTTGGGCCCAAATTCAATAAAATACGAATTCTGAAAATATACGAATTCGCAGCCTCTTCAATGATAACAACAATAATAACAATGGTGAAGACAAAACACGTTTATTTACAAGTTATATGTATCAATTTGGAATCATGGATACTGAAGATTGCTGAAGACCTTATAATTTTAATTCGATTTTCCTACGTGGGAATATGTAAAACTCTTCTGATAACACCTTCGAAAATGGTGTTCAACTCCTATGCCAGTGCTATTGTCCACTAAAAGATACTACAGATTTTCTAAGGAAAAGCTATCCTGCTTCTTAAGCAAAGACCAACACATTCTTCTAATTGCGCCCTAGCTACACATTTTGCATTGTTCAACCCCCACCTCCCGGAAACCCCCTACACCATTTCTGCTACTCACAAGGTTATAACAGCTCTTTTTGGCTTTCACCCACTCCGTACTCCGTACTCTGTCGGATTAACGGTCGCGTGTTGGATTCGCTTTAATTCTGGCAGATCGGATTCTTTCTTCAAAATCGTGTCTGTAAACATCATCTCTCCAAACTAACACCAATACACTCTTTTTCAACCATTAGCTACACACCTCTCTACTAAATACACCAAGCCCACTAAAACCTTCAATTAATTCCAACTTGCTTTTCAACCACCTTTCACCATCCTCATCTCATCAGCCTTTCACCTTTCCCTCCTCCTGCTTCCATCTCTTCTCTATATAGGTGTTACCGTAGTACTTCCGCCGCATACACCCATGCCGCATTACATTTCCCACTTCCACGTCAATTTTTTTGTATACCGAAATTTCGTTGACTACACCCGATCTGTTCTTCCTGGATTAGTAGAACACGACGGTCATCACGTCTTCTTTCTGAGTAACCAGAGCCAATCCTACGATATCCGGCCCGTTGACCGTGCGTCATTGTGTTGCAGCCTCCAAATTCGGCCCTTTCCTCTCTATATCACTTCCAAAGCGCTTCTTATCGAGATCTCCTACTTTTCACAGTACGAACCCAGTAATCTTCACCTGTAAGACCACAGAACGACTTCCAATAAGGCCAGATTTGCCCACCAAGAAGTACCATCTGAACCGATCATCTCCACAGTATCCGACCATACCAATTTTGCAGCCATCGCTTGCCTCTTTATCCGCTCCTCCAGCTTTACTTGACCTTCACCATACAACAATGAGTTCTTCCGAAGATGAGGTTGTTCTCTCCAAAAGAGTGAAGAAATTACCTAAGAAAAACGGCAAAGCCGCTGCCCAGTCGTCTTCTAGTACTACAACAAGCGAAAATGACGATGATCTTCCATTGTCGAAGAGAAATGGCCATGCCAAGTCGAAAGACAC
The DNA here is from genome assembly GCA_030572575.1 of Scheffersomyces insectosa. Taxonomy (NCBI): domain Eukaryota; kingdom Fungi; phylum Ascomycota; class Pichiomycetes; order Serinales; family Debaryomycetaceae; genus Scheffersomyces; species Scheffersomyces insectosa. The sequence continues at coordinate 73,516 of JAJMAO010000012.1, forward strand.
ATCTGTAGACGACGATGAAGTTAGCGTCATCTCTGCGGTATCTAAGAAGAAGAGAAAGAATGAAAATGGTTCAGCTTCTACCAAGAAGCAGAAAACGATAAAAGTCGAGCCAGAATCGCCTAAGAAAAGCAAGTCGACTAAAGCTAGCACGTCATCTAAAGTAACTAAACCCAAGTCTGAATCGAAGCCCAAAAAGGCAGTCAAGAAGGAAACGAAATCAACTACTAAGAAAGAGAATAAGAAACCAGAAATCAAGGAGGATACCCCATTGGCTTCTCAGAATAACGAAGAAAACGAAGAGGAAGAAGAAGGCTACAAATGGTGGGAAGCCGAGGATTTGGACGGAGAACAGAAATGGGAATCACTTGTACATAGCGGTGTACTTTTCCCCCCAGAGTACGAGCCTCTCCCAAGCTATGTCAAATTATACTACGAAGGAAAGCCTGTAAATCTCAGCAAAGAAGCTGAAGAGGTCGCTGGTTTCTATGGTGCCATGCTTGAGACCGAACATGCGAAGAATCCCGTATTCCAAAAGAATTTCTTTGCTGATTTCCTCTCAGTCATTCGTGAGAGTAATGGTAGCGATGTAGAGATCAAGGAGTTCGAGAAGTTGGACTTCTCTAAAATGTACGCCTACTTCGAAAAGTTGAAGGAAGAAAAGAAACTGATGACCAAGGATGAGAAGAAGGCCATCAAGGAAGAAAAGGAGCGCCTAGAAGAATCTTATAAAACCTGCTACCTCAATGGTCGTAAGGAGCTCGTTGGCAACTTTCGTATTGAACCTCCAGGACTTTTCAGAGGAAGAGGTGCTCACCCTAAAACGGGAAAGCTTAAGCGCAGGGTCTATCCTGAAAGTGTCACACTTAATATCAGCGCTGATGCTAAGGTCCCAGAACCTCCAGCTGGCCATCAGTGGGGTGAAATAAGGCATGACAACACAGTCACTTGGCTTGCAATGTGGAAGGAAAATATTGCCGATTCGTTCAAGTATGTGCGTTTTGCAGCTAGTTCCTCCATTAAGGGTGTTTCTGATTTCAAGAAGTTTGAGACCGCCAGACGTTTGAAAGATCATGTTGAAGCGATCAGAAAGGATTACACGAAGTTACTTAAAAGTGAGTTGATGCAAGAAAGACAAATGGCAACAGCAACCTATCTTATTGACGTCTTTGCCTTGAGAGCTGGTGGTGAAAAGGGTGACGATGAAGCCGATACAGTTGGCTGTTGTTCGTTACGTTTTGAGCACATCACTCTCAAGCCACCTAATAAGGTGATCTTCGATTTCTTGGGTAAAGATTCCATCCGTTTCTACCAAGAAGTCGAGGTCGACAAACAGGTTTTCAAGAACTTGCGAATTTTCAAAAAGGCTCCGAAACAGCCCGGAGATGACTTATTCGATAGGATAAACCCTTCCTTATTGAACAAGCATTTACAGAACTATATGAAGGGATTAACAGCAAAGGTTTTCCGTACTTACAATGCTTCCAAAACCATGCAAGATCAGTTGAACTTGATTAAAAACGAAGGAACTGTGGCAGAGAAAGTTGTTAAGTTCAATGCTGCTAATAGAACAGTTGCCATCTTGTGTAATCACCAGCGTACGGTTAGTAAAAGTCACGGCAATACAGTTCAGAAGATAAATGACAAATTGAAGGAGTTTCTTTGGCAGAAGATCCGTATGAAGCGAATGATTCTTGAGTTGGAACCTAAGCTCTTGAAGAAAGACAAGGATTTCTTCGGTGAAATTAGCGATCTTGTAAAAGAGGACGAAGAACACATCCATCATTCAATAATTCAAAGGCAGACCCAGCAGGTGCTAAAGAAAATGCAAAGAGACAACGAAAAGCTCCAATTAGAGAAGCAAGAGCTATTGACAGAAGAATCTGACTCTATCAAAGAGAAATTGGAAAAGATTCAAGAGTTGAAGGAAGAATATGATGAAGAATTACGAACCGGGAAGACAATTGTCAAGAAGGGTTCTACAGTAGAAAAATTAAAGCAACAGATCGAAACGATCGAAAACAGAATAGTTACCACCACGCTTCAATTAAAGGACAAGGAAGACAACTCCGAGGTGTCCTTGGGTACCTCGAAGTTGAATTATATCGATCCTAGATTGACGGTTATGTTCTCTAAGAAGTTCGATGTACCAATCGAAAAGCTCTTTACCAAAACCCTCCGTGATAAATTCAAGTGGGCTATCGAGTCCGCTGACGAAAACTGGAGTTTCTAGAATGTTATATATGTATATACGGAGTTAGACTATTTTAATAATAGTATTAACAAATAGTTGAAAACCTGGAATTGTAGTACAATCATATACCACAACGAATACACGAGGATGGACAACAACCGTGACCTCTAAAGCATAACAACAAGGAGATCGGACAGAAAGATTTTTCGAGGTGCATTTGCACTGTTTCAACGGCGGTACTGCCGCATTGGAGAACACTCAAGCATAAACATACAAAAGCAGAAAGTAAACACAATAGGATATGATACACTGATATAGCGCCCCATGTGCAATTCCGTAGACCCCATATTAAGGCACCGACTCACCAACTCACCTCGAACTTGAAGTCACAACACATGTGTATCCCATCCTCTTAGTCATAGCCTAATTGAGTTCGCACCATATCTTTTGTCTGATATTCGTAAACAAACAACCTGCTTGTCGATCTCTATCAATATTAGCATTTTGCACCTATTTATTCCAAGTAACTCACGTGATGGGCTGCTCTCCCTTTTAAGCTTTGTTATTTTCTAGACTGTTGCATTTGTCGCGTCTTTAAAATATATTTTTTGCACCTTTGACTTTTTAGGACGTGTATTTATGTATAACACGTCTTTTGGAGGCACGGATTTTGCATTCAAATCGACTCCTTGCATATTTGTGACTGGAGTATTGATAGAAGATTGAAAAGCGAGATGGATGGGGCAGTCTTGGGTGGTTGGAAGCAGAATCGAGATTTTATAACAGATCTGTGTTGGTGTGGTGCGCTGGCCCGGAGGTAAATCGCCATGAAAACACAGACATCATGGTCCATACAATCACTTACCTGAACCAATGGCTGACGGCCAACTGCTATACTAGCTGAAGGAGACTATGTGCCAATGCAGTATTCTAACAGGCTATCTCTCTTCGAATTCATGTCATGCACAAACCCGAGAAGAAGGAATTGGCAAAACGCAAAATGCGTATTTTTCTACATCAACGGAACAAAGTTTAGTCTCTAATTTCAGCTTGCATCTATTGATGTGGTGCCGCAACACTTTGTATTATTATTCGAGTATTATTAATATTTATATATATGGTGGATGCTTTTCTCGCTAGAAGAGTTCTTTCTTTCTTTCTTCAAGCCACTACCTCTCTTTTATTAGGACTTCACCTTTTTACCAGTCGTTGTCTTTCCGACAAGATTTCCTCCCTTGCATCCCCAATACAACCAACAAACATGAGATTAGCTGTGATATTGCTATCTCTCATGGCAACCACAATTGCTGACGAAATACCTACTCAAACGGCGCTGGATAGACATCACCACCATCACAATCATCGCAACAACCAACAGGTTATGAATAATGAGATCGCTAGACCAACTACATTGATAAGTTCCAGATCAGGTTCTGTCATGGCAGGCCCTGTCACAACTATATTAGAGAAGAGGGCTAATGATATGCCGGCTTTACCCACATTGACAACACATAGTACCTCATATAGCTATCAAATTGATATTCCAGTTGGTGACAAGAAGATTTCGTCTTCGCCTGGCTACAAGACAAACCCTTACATTTACAATTCCAAGTTGCCAGAGGGTTTGATTTTTATCATTTTCGGGGGCATCATTGCATTTATCTTAGTCCTGTTCATCACTTACAGAATCATCTCCTCGATCCTTTCAAACCGTAGAGCGAAGACAGACAAGGAAGTGTACTATCACAACTTCAATGGTGGATTTAGCCCTTTCGGAGGTGCCAGCAGCGCCAGCTCTTTCAATGGCCTCACTAATACCTCCAGCTCATCTATACACGAAAAGGCATCTATTCATTCCAACTCAAGCATGTACATGCTCTCTAAGCATAATTCGATTATCCAATCGCAGTTTGACGATATCAGCAATTCTAATTCTAGCTCTAGTCAACCCGGAAGGTCATATAGAGATACGGTGATGGGAAATAATAACAGCAGTAAGACTAATCTCAACAACAACCGTGGCTCTATGTTCATCAGCCCTGTGCTTGAAGTCATGAATGGATACAAGAATACGTCTCAGTTGGAATTGCCAATGTATCATAAGAGTTTGCTTCTCCCTAACAACGGCAGTTCACTTTCGTTATTGGACCCATCTCCTCCAACAAACGACTCTTTGAATAACAATGACTCTATCGCCTATGATCCTATCGAAGGAGTAGGAGTAGAAAAATTCAATTTATTACTGTCTTTTGCAAACAGCGACACTGAGCTGAATGATGACCTGGTGAACAACAAATATCCACAACATCTTCCACAACAACGCCAAGCGAAGCCACTTTTGAGTAGACCACCAAGTCAGTACCTTGAGGACTTGTTGAATGGTGATTCATACTTATCTGATAGTTAGCCAAACTTCGGCTTGGCCCATTGCCCGAATTGATATTCAAAATTGTAATACTTATTACCCCTTAATAGACTGTGGTGTTTTTTATAGATCGAATTCCACAAAACCTCCAAATATGTTCCTCGGTTGTAGAGGGTAGTTGTAGAGTTTCCCAAGTTCAATTTGCTATCTATGCTTTCTTTTAAGCCAGCAAGTCCAAGTAAAATCACTTGCCATTGAACGTAAGGGAGACTGATCTCTGCAGTGACCAGCTCATTTCAACGTCAAATTGAGTATACTTCGTATTTTGATCGTCAATAATACCAAAATGCTGATATCCTAGCGTTTCAAGACAATCATTACCAGCTCACCCGCAACACCGCCATCACAACAACCACTTTTGCATCCATGGTCGCATCTGTGCATCTCCGACTCCGACCCAAACACGCCTGCACATCTTTCTCCCGCACCCATCCTCCCATTGGTTGTAGCACAATGCCCTTACATCATTTTTGGTGTTGATGCCACCCTCCGGCACACACAGTAGATCTCATTCTTCTATGGCGGTTCCCCACATTAATGATCATGTGAGAAGTTGTCCCGTGGCCCTCCGCTGTCCATGCTCAGCTTGTATGTAGCCAGAATTAATCTATCTAATCACTCGCTTCCTGCTGTCTTGCACGTAATTCGCTGGATCCTTCATCGGGACGTATTTCATAGGTGAACGAAAGTAGGGACCGGGTTTACATTGAGGGTTATAGTTTTCTCTATTTGGTTCTTTCTGGCTTCTTTCCAAACTGCCATACTCAATTGACTTTGCTTATCAAGACTACCCCGCTCTTATCGCCAAGCCATGCTCAAGCATTCAGTTATCAAGCAATCGTTGCTCGTGTCCTCGAGACTCTCCTCCAGAGCGATGCACCAGTCGGTCATCGCCAGAGCAAAGGGTGACTCCTCCACCATCGATTCGTTCAGATTGCCTTCCCAGACCTCCATAAACGAGTGGGAGTTCAAGTACGATTTCATTCCAAAGACCGCCGAGCCCAAGGTTCCTCCTATCTCCAAGGAAGCCGTGAAACAGGACATTGCCCAGGAGAAGGCCAAGAGAGTCGAGGCTGAATTATTCACCAAGGAGAGCAACTCATCCATCAAGGTTGAAGCCAACAGTGCTACCGTCTTCCACGGTGGTGAATCCGTTGCTGAGGAGCCAGAGTTCCTCCACGACAGAGGCAGCAAGCCAGTGGACACTTCTACCCCCGCTTCTTCCAGCGACCCAATCAAGCCTGCCAACAGAGACAAGTACATCCAATCGTCGGTCAACCCAGAAATCAACGAAAGTGAAGTGGTCAACTTGAGTGAAAACGAGGTGGATCACAAGGTCACTCCCGTGGACAAACAGACCCCAGTTGTAGAGGACATTGAGCACGACAATCTCGAGAACCAATCGACTCTTCATCAGGAGCCAAAGAAGGAGAGCTCTGGTGGTTACGGCTTACCATTGCTCGTGTTGTTAGGTGGCGGTGGTGCTGGGTACTACTACTTCTCGTCATCTTCTTCAGAGAAGAAGTAAGGTCTATTGATACGATCCCACTTTAACATTTAGATAGTGACATTACCGTTACCATGGAGCACGTTAAAAGTGCAATATACGACTAGTTATAGAACACAGAGTGGAGATAGTAGAAGCAAGTGTAAAGCAATTGTAAATCAATGAGAATAGAGCAAGCAATTGTAGAGCAGAGAGAATAGACCAGTCTTGATGTGAGTAATTGGGGTTAAAGAGATCTGTGATATTGTGAAGTTCTATATTCTTGTGACCAAATGAACAGAATTGGATCATACTACTTGTGTAAAGTGTAAGGACCATCTGCTGGCAGAGAATTGGTTCGATTACGATGTAGATGCTTCACTATTCAGTCACACTCAATGGAGGCGCAGAGTTGTTCCGAGTCTAGAACCCTCTGGTCATACCTCTTTACCACATTTGCACAGTTCATTATTTTTCTTGTTGATGTGGTTATTTGTTGACGAGCGTGCAGCCGTTGACAAGTCGCTTGTTTGGTAGTGAAGCTGTTTGGTTGCATATATGCATTGGTGCTTATTTTATCTGTTGGCGTTCTTTTTCGTGCTGTTACTGTGTAGGTCTACTTGGTTGTCATGGTCTCTTCGTATTGTATTTCTCTTCGCACTTCCATCGCCATATGTGTTGATGTGTTGATGTGCTCATTGTATGTATATCATTTGCAGCATGTTTTTGCAGCACTTCTATGGATATTGAGTTGCTTTCATGCTCTTTTTTGTAAGCTTGTTGCCATTCTGTTGACATGGTAAATCAATTTGGATCTCCGTGTGTCTATTTCGCAGCCGCTTTTCACTTGGCAAGTCCGTTAAATATGTAGTTCCTAGCGTTGGGCCACTTGATATCATAACAAGTGGCTAGCCATTTGCAACTACAGCTGAAACGACCATCTATCCCCACAGTTCGCCCCTGTATCTTTGCATACCTCGCTTTTCTTCTTCCGAAGTCCAGTCGGTTCGATACATATGAAACAAACGTCTACGCTACAACATTTATACTACTCACTACACAACTACATCACTACAACACTCTACCTTAATCTTCTTCAAATAAATATTTTATTACGTATTTACAAGTGAATTCATTTGTCCTTTTAGAATAAATAAATATATGCTATAACCGCCTGGAAACTCAACTCCCACGACAATATAGTTCACCCAGAACCTTCCGTACGCTTAGTATTGACGGGCAGCTTCTTGACAAGCCTTCAACTGTTGCAAGTAGTAGTCACAGATTTGCATGTTTCCGTCGTTGTCTCCCAAACATCTGGTGAAGTTTCTGGCGTCAGCATCACAGTGCTTGGCTTGTTCATCGTATTGGTTGGTTTGAGCTGGGGCAGCAGCTTCCACTGGAGCTTGGGAAGAGCCTCCGAACATGGAGGTGATACCAGCACCCAAAGTGTGTCCGATGGTGGAACCGACGGCGACACCAGCAGCGGTGGAGGCCATCTGTCCGAATAAACCTGGTCCTTGCGAAGCCTGTTGTTGTGGTTGAGCTGGACGGGCTGGATGAGCAGATGGGTACGAGGAGTGAGCTGGGGCAGCAGCAGTATGTGCGGATCTAGCCTGAGGTCTTGGGGCTGGAGCGGATCTTCTTTGTCTGGCCATTTTATGTGTTTTTTCTATAAGTAATTAACTGGTTTTGTTGGTGATAACAGTCCGTTTCTTACCTTTTCACCGAATGTGACTGGTTATAAAGGGCCCTCGTTCTTTTTATAGTCAATTTTTCACGGCGGCGGCGAACGTGCTAGAAGCATGGGTCTGTCTGCAGTCAGGCAGGTCACGGGTTTCGAGAATTTAGTATGGAAGATGAAGGCTGGAATCCGAGTATCACCGAGGGACTTGCCCGATCGAGTAATAAGGAACCGATGAGTTTTTGCGACTAGATCCGTCCCGTTCGCCATCGCAGGGATGCAGAATGATGGTTGGAAAGCGGTGAGCGTGTGGCGAGTGGAATGGGTGCGAGTTCGGGATTCATGACTGGAGTAGGTGGCTGTGGAAGGTTGTGGTCGATGGGTGTATTTGAGTGACTACTGAATGCAATGGTGATGGCTATTGGCGTCGGAAGTGAAGAAGGGAATTGGAATATGGAGGCAAAATTGTAGACCAGCCGTTTGTAGATGCCGAAGAAGAAGTCAACAGCTACTAGAGAAAAATTACGACAAGAAATTGTTCCTGGGCAATAAGATATTTCATAAAGGGCCCCAGTCGGAGTGGACAAAATTAGGGAAAAGCCTACACGGGTACGCGATGCAGGGAGTATTAATGTCTATACTGGAAGTTTCTACACTCCTAAGAATCCCGATGCAGCATATATTGCAGCATGAATTGGTCTTTTTTGAAATATACTGTCAAAACACCCACCTGAGAAATAAAGACTTTCCAAGTCGAGAAAAGAAGCAGTCCCATAATAGCTCATTGGAAGTAGAGCTCCATTGCAGTGATTGGAGCTCCCATAGGTACGTCAATAGTGCACCATGATTCAGAGTCATTCTGCAAAATAATCCAACCATTTAGCTACTCAAACAACCACTCCTTTGAAGACCGAAAAGCTTAGTTAGTTGGAGTTCTCCGCTAAACTACCTACCGACCGACCTAGTAAGCAAGCCATTTCGTAAAATATGGCTCCCAAAAGCAGCCGGAAGATGTCCTACCAAACACTACTAAGCACATATTACATATACTACACACATCACAAACACTACACACACATAGACACAGAAACCAGCTTCTTCCTCCCAAAGCTCCTCTTACATTGTGACCCACTCCACATCACGTGCCCCAATCCACTTCCTCCTTCACTGATAATTAATTAATCCTTATCGGGCGGTCGTGCTGGTGCCACTTTCTCCTCATTTGGCAGTCTGATCTGTCAAGCAACAGCCAATCAAGACCACGAATTACTAAGGCGAACACCAGACGGATTTGCATTTAAAGGCCAATTTACAGTTCCAAGACTGTGTGGACCCGTTCCGATTGCATGAGCCAAAGGAACCCTTTTCGTGGTTGTTGTTGACGTAGGTGTCTTTTTAGTAGGCTGCGTGAATTATTCACTCACCGCCGTAATTAAACTCGTACTACCAGAGCAAGCAAGTAGCCGTGCAAGCCCCTAGCAAGGTCCACTAGCACAAGAAAAAAAATGCTGTTTCACTGGATAAACTCCCTCGCCCGTATGCCTATATTGCTACATCTCTACTACCCCAACTTCTCTACATTTCTACGGTCTTTTCTGTTGCCCAATTGTATATCTTCCACCTTTGCGCCAACCCCAATTTTCACCCGTAGTTAAGCTCTCACCCACCACTCCAAACTACACTAAACCCTCATCTATTTCTGCCAAAAGAGCCAATTTCTCTCCCACTAAACTCCCACCATTCCACTACAACCGCAGCAGCTCCCAGCCGCCTTCTGCCCGCTCTTTAACCCCTAACCATCCCCAAACTCCCTCCTCCAACCATCAGCCTTTCCGACAGTCCTAGAATTTTGATCCCAGCACACGACCTCGCCTAACACATTAATTTATCAATCCAACCGTGAAACTGCCGTCAAAAGGTAGTGGTGTTCTTTCTGTTATCTCAAGCAACGCTGGCCATTTCGAGGTTTCGCCTGTGTCACTATCAACCCAGCTCGCCCCCGAACTACACCATGGATTTCGAAGAACAATTGGAGAAAGCTGAGAAGTTGGAATCGCCCTCGTTGGTCGGTTCCTCTGTCAGATCAGCAGACGACTCTTCTCACAATAACTACATTCACCCCGAAAAGTACAAGACAATTGGCAAAGAAGAAGCCAAGAAGCCGTACGCGTCGTTGATGAATCTGAGTATCGCCGCATCTTTGGATGATTTGATCAACGAAGGTGCACTTTTGGGCTCGGAAGAAGACTTCGATAAGTTCTTGGATCTGGAAGGAAAGCCAAAGGACGACGTCAAGTACTTACCGGAAGAAGGTAGCGAGAAGCCTGAAGCAGAGGATAAGAAAACCACCGAAGTGAAGAAGACATCGGAAGAAAAGCCAAAAAGTCTTGACTCTGCGGAAACTAAACCCGATGAAGGAGAGGAGGAAGAACTTGACGACCATGAAATACCAAACAGAAAACCTCAAGCAACTGACGAAGAACCAAGAACTGCCGCTAACTTCTACAAGCAAGACGACTACTCGACTCCAAACCTATCCGAATACCAGGTTGAAAACAATATCCAAGACCATTCGGAATTGTTGTCGAATATCAAGTCCATTGATCCCCACCGTTTGCCTAACTCTGCATTCAAGAGACCTGACCCTCCAAAGCCATCAACCAGCTTCACGACGCCATCAAAGGCTATCACTCCGATCTCGAGTTCTGGACTTGATCACTCAATTGACAGAATTCCTCATGCTCATAGTCAGTTCGAAGGTTTGGTGAGCAACGATGGTATTCACACTCCTTATTTCCACACCGATTCGAGATCTAGATCCATTTCCTCCGATCCTTCCAGACGTAAAGAAAGATCGTCATCGAGATCGGCTTTCAAGCCACATTTAGCCCGTGGTGATTCGTACAAGAACACCCACGAAGTGGATCCTACGAAGTATGAGTTGCCTGCGGAATTGGCAGTCGATGAAGAGGCTGGTGAAGGAAAATCAGTGCCAGATGAAGATGAAGGCGATGACAGAAGAACTAGACATTCCAGACCAACTATGGGTGAATCTATTGCTATAGCCGAAGCAAAGGCACAGGAGCAAGAGGCAAGCTTGCCTAGAGATCCATCATTGGTCACAACTGGTGATTACACTAATTTTAATGTGGATACTCCTTCGAATGAGTACGTCAGTTCCAACTTGTATGCCACAAGATCGATTTCTTCAACTAACTACCTTAGATCTATTTCCAGATCCAGATCCAGAGCCAGACCCGTTGAAGAAAATGAAAAGAACGATGCCAACCCAGACGAACTAGTAAGAGAGGGAGCATTGATAAATGAAGATCCTTACTCCACTATCGATCATTTAGACACCATGGTAGAAGAAGTCTTGCATCCCAAAAGTGCCGAAGGTGCCCTCGCTGAAACTGACGGCTCTGTAGCGGAGGGTAAGGCTACAAAGGCCGAACCAAAGGAAGGAGAAGATAAAGCAGTTCCTGGAACGATCAAAGAAATTGGACTTGTGGATAAGAAGGCTGAAGAAGAAGACAAAGATTTAGAAGAAGCCCCTTCAGATAAACTCGTCGATTCGGAGAAGATAGAGCCCAAGGCTGTTCCTACGGATGTAGAAGATGATGAAGAGATTGCTCCTTTAACCAAAGCCCCTTTAGATCAACTCGAAGGGGAAAGCAAGACTGAGTCAACGTCTGCTTCCAACGAAATTGAAGATGAAGTTGAAGACAAGGTAGAATCGAAGACATCTACCAAGGAAGCTGAGGCTGAGGAAGAAGCCGAAGAGTCCGTTCCTTCAAAAGCCCCTTTAGATGACTTGGATGAATCTGAGGAGAAGGAGAAGAAGGTCCCTGTCGACAAGGAAGATGAGAAAGAAGTTGCAGATAATGTAGCCAAGGAAAAGAAATTTGTAGAGAATGACGACGAAGAAGAAGAAGAAGAAGACAAGAAGAAAGAATTGAAAGAAGGCGAAGAAGATGACGTCGAAGAGCCAATAGAAAACAAAGGGTCGACAGCTAAAGGCGGGATACTCGCTGCCACTACTGGATTAGTTGCCGCTACAGCTGGATTAGTTGCCGCCAAGACAGGACTTCTGTCAGATGACAAGAAGGATGAAGATGCTAAGGAGGTTAAAGATGATACATCTGAAGCCACTTCTGAGACCGCTGAGAGCAAGGAGGACGACGTGCCCAAAGAAGTGGACCAAGCAGTGACCAAAGAGGACGAAATCGTCAAGTCGAAGGATTTGGATGACTTGCCTACTAAGGGTGATGCTAAGTCCAAGGAAGTAGAAGAGCCAAAGACTAAAGAAGTTCTTCCAGAATCAAAGAAAGTAGATGAAGATGATGATTTGGATGACTTGAATATTTCTCCAGAAGAGCTTCGTAAGCACTTAGAAGCCCAACCAATCTATATCTACACCTCTTTGGCTGGTGGTATGATGATCATGCAAAGAACAAACAGATTGGTAACCATTTTGCAAGCTAACGGAATAAAATTCGAATATCGTGACTTAGGTACTGATGAGAACGCCAAGAAGCTTTGGAAGAGACAAGCTGAGGGTAAGACCTTGCCTGGTGTTGTAAGAGGCGATGACTTCATGGGTAACTGGGAAAAGATCAACGATGTCAACGAAGAATACAAGCTCAAGGAGCTTCTCTACGAGACCTTGTAATTAGACCCGTTGTGTCTCTGTACCCTTTAATTCTACAGATCGCTGTGATGTGGTTTCATGCACATAGTAGAGTCTGCAAAATGGCATCTTTGCTAGATGAGTACTATTCAACTTGCAGTAATTGTTATTACTATTATTCTTATTATTCTATAGATCCAGTATCTAGCTTATAGCTGTCTTTCCATGGTAATATAGCCGTTTTCTGAGCCAAAAATATGGGATATTTTCCCAAGGAGATTCCTAGCAAACTTCTTTCGATGCTACGAATGACCGCAACCCGACTCTTCTACAATCACATCTTTTTGCGGCCATTCTTATCGTCTCTAGCCCATTGGCATATTTTCTTGTACGCACTTCTCGCCAAGTTTATGCTTATCTGAGCCCTCCTCGTACCACTCTCGGCCTATTGGTACCACGCCAAGCTTCTTCATGTCACTATCAACAGCCCCAAGCTACTCCTACACTGCTGATGCTGCAGCGTCTCGCTGCAGATATCTACATAATTGATATAAAACTGCCATTTTGCGTCTTTTCCTCATATCACCCCACCCCACTCTCACCACTGCTACCAGCCCTCAATATCTACTTCACAGTCCCACCATTTCCCACCACAAAAAACCCAGAAAAACACCAAATTAGCCCCCGTTTCCACCCATCCCCGTCTCATTGCACCCACCAACTTTCAGCCCATTCAAACTCTCCAAACCCTCTCCTTTTCCTCCCTTTATACTCCTCTCTCCTCCAACCCCAAACTTTTCACTCAACATTATCGAGGCTATATGCACACCACGAAATACCCTCTTCTTGATTTCTGTTGGAGCCGATTCTGATTATAGAGAGTAGGTTCTTTTACAATCATCTTTGTAGTAGAGTAGTAGTGTAGCAAGTTCGAGTTCTGCAGCAAGGCAATGCCATTGGTGTACACAAGATGCGGCTCGGACGTTGTCCGGGTACTCAAAGCACATAGACTGCTTCGTCGCCGTATGAGCTTGGACAGCTGCCAGTATCCTCAGAATATCGGTTATGTGATCCAACCAAATGCATGGTATCCACGCAAAAGTGGCGAAATCTCGAGGAAAGGTGGGCGTCTGGGGATCAGGATGGATTTTGTTGAGTCTGTGGTTGAAAGTGGGCAAAAAGGAGCACTGGTGCTTCCCTTTGCTGGCCATGGCGGGACCGATCACGACAGCAATGTCTATAATTCAGCTCTGGTGAGATATAGCAATAATGACATCACTAAAACTGCTGAAAGAAGGCGTGTTGTTCTACAAACTTCTTCTTCAAATATCGGGAGCGAGCCGTTAACCATATTCGAAAATCCAGAAAATAGCAATTCTAAAGACAACCCTGAAGAGCCCAATAGCAAACAGCAAAATCGTAAAGCTAACCTCGGAGCCATGATAGAAGATATCAAAGCCTTGGTCCCCAACATTCTTAATAAGTCGCTACCCAAATCTATCATATCCAGCGAAATATCTCTTCGCATCTGTCCGTCGTATTTCGATGAATACAATGCCTATCTTCCAAACCTTAAGGGCCATGTGACGTACTATGCTACGTGTAAAGCTCTCCAGTTGTTCATGACTTCTGTAGTATTGAGTCCCAAGGTTCAATTGCATATACACTCTCTAAGAGTATCGAACGCACCAGATCCGCTAGCAGTTTATCCGGATACGACAAAAATCCACGTTCGCTGGTCTACTTGCTCCGAGGGATGCTACCACCTTTCCCTAGGCGAATCACCAGAGAAGACAGATAAAGATAGCACACACCATTCGACGTCTGAGGCTAAATTGGGATCACATAGGTGGTCGAAATTGGATGCGTTGGAGGTGCTAAGAAATGGCAAAGAAAACGAAGGGGAACCTTCTGGGGGAGTTTCGAAAACACTCCCGTCCATAACTACAGCTTTGACACGATTACCAGCAGCATTGATTGGGTTGACCAAGGAAAATAAGAAGCTCGAGAGAGTACTTTCAGGAATCTTTGTCTTTGAATTAAATGAGAATAACGACAAAATCATTGTTCACACGATAGAGAACGTAGACGTAATCGAAAGGTTTGAGACCGAAGACATCGATGGTGAATTAAGAGTATGCTAAGAAAGTGAAATACGTCGTAATTGGAATTCAACTATGGAATGAAATCTAGAATGTAGCTACGGAACTATGGCTAATGTTAATGTAAATAGCAATATATTAAATGTACATATGATACAAGAGTATTTCTTTTTTATTATTCTTCAAAGGACGCTCCAAAATAAGGAAAGGAATTCCACACATTAAAGATATCAACCAACAAAGTTATATTCAGATTAAATTACCCAATGCACTTTTTACTCCATCGACATTTAGGTAATCCTCGTAATTGAATTCCTTCACCAGCTGTTTTATATCCAGTAGAGCCTCATCAAATCTGCCGTGGAGATCGCTGCCTTCTCTTTTATTTTGGTAAAGGGCGTTCAATTGGTAAGTTAAGAACTCAATCTTCTCTATTGGACTTAATTCTTTGCCATACTTGCCTTTCACCCAAGACCAAAGTTCGCTCTGTTGCTCTTCTGCAGCCTCGTATCTATCGGTATAGCTCTTCTTGCTAGCCGCATTATCGCTCAAGAGCGAGTTAACAACGTAAACTAACCTGGTATTAATCACCAAATGGTTTTTGATGAGATCATTTGTCTCGGAAATCACATAAAACATTCTCAACTGTAAGATTAGCAATAAGACAATGAACGACAAAATGAGATAACAAACAGATACGATATTCTCTTTTATAAAAGCATTGTAAGAGAAGGCAGTCTTCTCTGCTTTGACCTTCGGCTTCTTCGGTTTTGGAGTAGCTGGTTTCACGGGTTTGTCTGCCTTTGTCTCTGTAATTGCTACTGGCGGAGTGACAATCGGTGGTCCATCGATGAAGTAGGTGGATTCCTTTATTTCATTCTTTAACTCCACGAAGAGTTCTTTGAAGAACGTCGCTTGACCTGCAAAAGACTGCTTTTCAATGACTCCCTTTATCCACGACTTTCCTGTCCACTTAATATAGAATGAAACTTTTAAATTTGTTTTATTGTCTTGTCCCCATGTAAAAACATATCTTGTCCTAACCGAGAACGAGTTTCCCAGGGGCACATCAGGAGTAGTTGTGGAAGTTTCAACCACTATATAGTCAGCGAAGTTCAAATGCTCTATCATTTCGCTCACTTCGCATTTAGTGGATTTTGGACCAATTGAGTACCCCAATGCACGTCTGTATGTATACGTTCTTTCAAGCTTTGTAGGATCATCTTCCATAGGATGGAAGTTATCGTACTCCGACAATTCTGATCCATCGTGAGTTTCCAAGAATCGGCGGTGGAAAGAGGTATTGGAACCAAATAAAATAGCAAACACTATTCCTACTGGAGCGTCAATGACCTCTTCACATAAATCTACCTCGTTTTTGTCCCTATTGACGTCCTTTTCTTCTGTTGGTGCATGAGTATCTGGCCCCATGTTCTTGTAATTGAACTCATCTTTGAACTTGAGTATTTGAGAACTCAAAGTTAGTTTATCTGACACTGGGTCCGATACACTCCTTCCGGGTGTTTGTATACCCTCGACAAAGCTCACGTCGTCGTCTTCGTCGTCATCATCATCTTCTTCTCCTCCGTCGTCGTCGTCGTCGTCGTCGTCGTCGTCGTCGTCGTCGTCATCTGCGTCGTCGCCATCCAAGGACATGATATATGATGAAATTTTCGGTGAAGCTTCTTCGTCTTCGATATAGCTCCTCTGCAAGCTGTCAACATCCTTTCCATTTCTGCTTTCTACGGTTATTCCATTGGATGAATCTTCATGCGATTCTAATGCTCTTCCTGTCGTTTCCTCACGAATTGTCCTCATGAATTCAAAGGTAGAATCTCTTGAAAGGAAGCTGGCAAATACATGCTTTGCTTCTCCTGCTTCTATAGTTATTCCATTGGGGAAAAGACCTGCTGTGGTTCTTTTTTCGAACCCGGTGATCTCTTCCATCGGGATAATTAAGTTAGTAACCCAGCCTAGAAGATTTGAATTGAAGCATATGTTATTCTCACTAATATATATTCTTCCCTGAAGCAATATTTCACGACTCAAGGCACACGAGAAGTCGTCAATAAGTCTATCGGTCAAATCAAGTGATCTGAAAAGTTGATGGAAATCAGTATTTCTTTTCATTGTAGCATATCTGTAGGAGGTGTCCTTAAACATTTCATCGACGTAAAGCTTAGGATCGTATTTCTCTTTCAAACTTGTTGGCAGGTCCATTATTGAGTCGAAATTGCCCTCACTGATGACTCTTTTGGACTTTCTATATGCTATTACCTTCGGAGAAGGGGTATTTTCCATCTGAGGATCGGAAAAGGTGGATCTCGGAGACTTCAAGAGATCTGCTTCTGCTCGTTTCTGCTCGTTCAAGGTGGCATCAGAGGCTTGATATTGAAGACCCATTGAGGTTTTTACATTACTGAAGAAGCTTGTAGTACGAACAGGCGAGCCCTGACTCTGCGCAAGATGCTGTGAATGAAGCGATTCTTCGAAGAGAGCGTTTCCAGTGCTTTCCTTGGAGATATACGATGAAGCATCCTCCATCGTAGCAGTTGCCTCGGCTGGAGCAGATTTCTGGAAGAACGCTGGCTGTAGGGAGATGGACGAAAGCGAAGCATTCTTCGAGTTCGGAGTGTGCCCTATCCTTCTTTTATGGAGTTCACTCACCGTTAATCCATTCGTTGGGTCGGATGAGATGGAAGACGATTGTGATTGAATGTCTTCGTTTTCCACTCCGTTTGGCGGAGTGATTGAGGCTTTTGGAGTGTCATTGGGAGAACGGTCAATAGTAATGGTAGTGTTGGTAGTAGTAGGAGCAATTTTCGGGGTACTAGTGATGATGGCGATACCATTTTTCGGGGTATTTGTGCTAGATGAAGAGCTGGCTTGGACAGCTTGAAGCTTTGACAGCAGGTCTTTGGCTCCGTTAGAACGGCCATTACTGGCGGTCTTGTCTGAAACCGTCTGTTCGGGGCTGGGGTCGATTGGCAATGAGTCTGTTGAGGGCGGGAACGAGTACGACCAAGCATCGTCGTCGTCATCCATGTCCATACTCATGGTTTTGGATATTTGGTGCGATGGGACGTGGTTTCAGGAGGATGAAGAGCCAGATAAAGAAAAGAAGACAGTATTCAGTCAGACTGACAGCAGTGATCAAATGCTGCAACAGGCTAAATCGGCTTTTATGGTGTGCCTGTACAATGGCAGGTCGTATAGTGGAGGGTAAACGACGGTGGTGGTGGTAGCAACGAAAGATGGGGAAGAAGAGTTGTCACTGTGAGAAATGAAATAGCGAGAAGCAAATAATGGTGAGAGTAATAGCAATGGTACTGGTAACAGTGTGGGAATGAATTAGCAGCGAGCTTATACTATTAGTGGGGTAATAGTATGTGACGTCAGGATGAATGCGAAAAGGACTAACAGTAACTAGATGAACTGGCATCAATAAACAGAGAATCCGTATATCGACTATTCCCAGTTTTGGCAAGAAATATGTAAATAGTAATGATAATGATAATGATAATACTAATAAAATAGTATTTTTCCTTTACCAATTAATATGTAACTCTAAGAAATAATAATAATATTAATATGAACTTCCAGCAGCAAGCATAGCGATGGAAAAAAAGTATCCATCACACAGCCAGGTATGCATCAACACAGCCCTCAGCGCGCCAACAGCACGAAGTAGACAAGAACATCCAAGCAGCAAGACAAAAGAAGGACGAAGACGAAGAAAAAAGCTCGGTCTCATACCTCGTGAACAAACCGAGAATAATGCAACCAACGGACATAGCCTCATACAATTGGCGCCAATGCTGAGGGTTATTACTAGCATTATAACCAAATGCCTGAGAATTTGCAGCCAGTGAGAGACCAATACTTGGGGTTGCGATGGTTAACCATCAGTGGGAAGAAGACACAGATGAAGATGCAACCTTCATTAAGAAGAACCAGCGAATGAACAGAGGTCTCAAAACCTTGGGATTATCGCAATTACGAGAGCTTTGGCTATTAAAATCTCGACGCGATAAGCGTAATGAACTGAATTCACAACTCATCGTACAAACCAACAGCCTCGCTACATTGTCCGCCTTATTAACAACATCTTATCATTAACGAAACTTCTTTCGTCATTAAAACATACATAAAACTAAACCCAAACTATTAACAAATATTCAGTACCCAACATCCTTGCGGTGTTCAATCTCACTTGAATCAATCACAACAATATTAGGAAGTCGGAAGCCTCATAGGAGAGTCCTTCATAACACAAACAGCAAGGACTTACCAAGACTGGCTTCGCTTCAGACTGAAACCCATCTCATCTTCAAACAGATCGTAAAACATAAACAATAGTTCCCTAGAACTTCTTTCATTAGACTTCTTACCCCTCTTAGACAGTCTCCAACACAACATCCTTGAATCCAGAGACCTTCTTACCCTTCTCTTCGCTGGAACCTTCACCGTGCAAGGCCAACAAGGCACCCAAGTCGAACTTAGGCTGCTTCAAGACCTTGACCTTTCTGATGTGGACATTTTGCAATGGGTAGATAGTCTGGGTGGACTTCTCGATCTCACGGCCAATGACTTCTGGAATCAACTTGGAGGTTAATTGAGCCAAGGTGACGTTGGAAACTTCTCTTTGAATGATCTCGATCATCTTCTTTCTTACTTCTCTCAACTTCGATGTTTGAGCATATGTGGTCTTTCTGACCTGGTTTGCTTGTCTCTTGGTGAAAGCAATGGCGAAAACTCTCAAGATGTAGTCATCAGAAGTCTTGACGGTGGCATTAGCCTCAACCAAAGATTGCCACTTTCTGACCAAGGATCTAACCTTGTCAGAAGTGAAGTCTAAACCGTGGAAGTTGGTTAACAAGTTCTTACCTTGTACTTCATCAACTCTCAACTTAACCTTTCTGTAAGAATGGTCCTCGGAACCTTGCAAGTCAGCCAAGGAAACCTCAACAACACGACCCTTCAATCCATCGGCAGCGTTCTTTAAACCGGTAGATCTGTTGATAAGAGTCTTACCCACATTTCTGTTCTCAAAAGTAGAAGGAGCCTTGATGTCAAACCAGTCTTTTCTGGTGAAAGGATCTACGATCTTCTTCTTCAACCCTTTCTTTCCCTTGGATAATCTCTTGTTCTTTCCTACAGCCATCTTGGTTTACAATGTCTTAACTAACTGGTCCAATCTAGGGAGTAAAAGGTCTCTTTAAAATTTTTATTCAATTTTTCACGCTTTAAGGAGTCGCATTATCGGGAGATGCGGGGGTAAGCCCTGAAAGGTCACGGGATTATAACACCCCGGATTACCAGCAAGCATTCGAAACTTGACAAGAGAGTGTAAACCGGGGTCGAGTTGTGTAAGTCGGTTATCACTGTAGATACGACTTAGTTACGGTGGTGGTTGATGCGAAGTCTTATTCCGGTAGCCGGAAGGAGAATGATTTAGTCTTTTGCAGTTGGAGAGAGATACTATATTTGAAAACACTGAGGAACATATTCAAATTCTATATCATTATAAATAAGGCCACGAGTTGTTACATTTTTAATTAAAAGATTACCAGCAAGGATAGGTGTCTTAAATGAGGCTGAATGGTAAGGCAGTGCATTACACGAATTCGATGAACTACTGGACGGATTCTGCTCTAGCACACACACACTCTCGTAATGGATAGGAAACTTGCCACAGCAGACTATACAAAAGCTTGGATGAGAGCATCTTTAGCCGCATGGTAATGGCTAAGCCAGCCCATAAAGTAGTCTCTGGTTGAATCACCATCTCATCCTTCCTGAATTTAGACTTCCATCATTTTCCGTTTTTATCTTTTTCATGCAGCGCTGCTGTAAAGAAGCTATGAGTGCGAGACCACAAAAGATCAGCCCGTTAGAATGACTTTGACACAGCTGGGGAATAAACTACGAACTTACGTTCATGAGTTTCGAAAGTTTCCGTCATGTGGGATTCGATCTGAGGACGTTCTCGAACTGTACATTTTATTATCGCAGACCACTTAAAATAAACTTCAACGCAATCCCCAAAAGGAGTCTTGTTTTACTGCCTTTCACTAATTTTTCCGTTCGAAGGGACTTGGATTTCCCTTCAGTACTGGGATGTTCGTATTTGCTTTGTGTGTGAGATCGCATGCAAGACTCTAGAATGCATGCATCCTTGGGAAAATAGTGGCGATACTTGCACTATACTTGCACTCTTAAATATGGAGGAGACGGCTCGCTGTCCTTGACATTCCATGAGACCACTATAGCAAGAATCGGACGGTCTACTGGGGTGACGAGGCAATGGCAAGAAGCAGCTATTATTGACCGGTAAGCCACCATTTTCGCTTAAAAATGAATAAGGGCGTGGTCGGAACCATTGTGTATTCTCCGCATTGCGGCAGCAAACTCCCTAATCTACATGCCCGAGAGCATCTGTTATTATTAGATAGTGCGTTTCGCACTCTCATTGAATGCAAAAAAAAGCCCTAAAAGATGATTTTCTGGGAACTGCAAAAAATACGAGAGTAAACCTTAAACTGAGTGGGATAATATCAAACACATAACGATATTGGCTTCTAGGCGTCCTTCGAGGCGTGCTTCGAGAGTGCCGTTCTTTTAATGCTGGGCAGAAAATTACATTATTATTTGGAAGTTGCCGCTTGGGCCTAGATATTTTTGGCACCAGTGGACTACCAATACATCTTCAGTTCAACCATAGAGTTAGTTGATGCCTCAGTTCCATAATAATCGGGACTTGATGCAAGATTCTACATTTAAAATATATAAGATCTCGTAAAATCGAATGCCTATGGACTAGTTGCATTATAAATACAATTGTATTGGCACATTTCAAAGGAATGAGTATAAAAAAGACAAGAGTTCTGTTTAACATCACCGAAGGTTCAGATCTGAATGCAAAACTGCTGTTGCACAATGAAACTCATTATACCAATTTTATATCTTCTGTTTGTCATAGTTGTCACAAATGCTTTGGATATTTCTGGCATTTCCCTGTGGCCAGGTGCTCTGTTTGTGGACTTCTTAACTCTAGAAGTCGGTGCAATTTACGACATCTTCTTAGCAACATCTGTCAATATCATTAGTTTCACTGGTAAAGAACAAAGCCACCTACACGTGAAGGCACCTGCTCCCTTGAGTTTACAATTCTCGGGTTATTCTTCCGGAACAATTCTAATTGAATCCTTTGACCAGCCACTTGTATTCGGGTCGAGTGGACTGAACACTTACTATCCAGGATCTGCATTTTACATGGGAGCTGAAACAGATACGAATATGCCCTTTACTGGTAGTTCCTTTTCAAATTCTGGAGATATGTACTTCCGTCAGCTTGCAAGAGGCGAATCCGGTCAGGTCAGCTTAGCGTTCTATTCTGTTACAAATATTGGAGGTATAGCATTAGTGAATCACTTGTACAGAAGCGCCCCAGCTCAATCAAATGGAGGGGGATGTTTTGCTCTATTTGAGGAGTCCACTTTCTTGTTAAATTCGTACCTGTCATTTTATCAGGTTATCAACTTGGTATCACCGCAGTCTTCTATCAGAGTGGGCGGTCACTTTCAAGGCAGTGACACGATCAGAGCCACCAACTTCGGTTCCGGCAATACTGTCGGCTTGGATGATCCTCTCGATAGTATCAACTACGATGGAGATTCAGGAACATTGCTGTTGACATCTGGGGCTTATACCCATTCTTTCAATATTGGAACTGGGTACGATCCGTGTGGATTTGTTATTGTCACAGACAACTCCAAGGGACTAACAGCGGCTGAAAACAATGCCGTTGCATATATATATCCTGCTCCACTGCCGACTACATGTATGAACGACTACTGGCCAGAAGAAATCACTTACACTTTCACCACAGAGGTCACACAGAATGGCGAATTGAAGACCGCTAGCGGAGTAGTCACTATTGCTCCAGTAAATGGGGCAATGACGACTACCACAAGCTACTTTGACACAACTATAAGTTCATTAGCCCCCAAAATGAAGCGGTTTGATGAATCGGAAGCGCCGCTTTGCCCAGCTCTGAGTTCCAGTTCTAGCTCAGAACCCGAGTCATCGCTGTCGAGTGACAGCTCAATAGTCGCTTCGTCAGTTGAAGCATCCAGTACATCATCTGACGAATCCACCAGTGAGTCAGAAAGTTCTTCTAGCGACACTGGTTCGTCAACAGTATCCTCTTCTTCTGAAATTTCGTCTTCATCAGAGGTTTCGTCTTCATCAGAAGCATCGTCGTCTTCCGAAGTATCGTCGTCTCCATCAGAGGTGTCATTTTCATCAGAGGTGTCATCGTCATCAGCAGTATCAACTTCATCAGAGGTGTCGTCGTCATCAGGAGTATCATCTTCCGAAGTATCGTCGTCGTCAGCAGAGGTGTCATATTCATCAGAGGTGACATCTTCCGAAGTATCGTCGTCTCCATCAGAGGTATCATCTTCATCAGAGGTGTCATCTTCCGAAGTATCGGCGTCGTCAGCAGAGGTGTCGTCGTCATCAGGAGTATCATCTTCATCACAAGTATCAACTTCATCAGAGGTGACATCTTCCGAAGTATCGTCGTCTCCATCAGAGGTATCATTTTCATCAGAGGTGTCATCGTCATCAGCAGTATCAACTTCATCAGAGGTGTCGTCGTCATCAGCAGTATCATCTTCATCACAAGTATCAACTTCATCAGAGGTGACATCTTCCGAAGTATCGTCGTCTCCATCAGAGGTATCATTTTCATCAGGAGTATCATCTTCCGAAGTATCGTCGTCTCCGTCAGAGGTATCATCTTCATCAGAGGTGTCATCTTCCGAAGTATCGGCGTCGTCAGCAGAGGTGTCATCGTCATCAGCAGTATCAACTTCATCAGAGGTGTCGTCGTCATCAGGAGTATCATCTTCCGAAGTATCGTCTTCTTCCTCAGAAGTGCCGCTGGCTACTTCCTCGGTATCCTCAGTATTGTCATCTGATATCCTTTCTCAGGGAAGTACTTCCGAGTCAAGATCTGCAGTTTCTTCTTCTGCAGATACTACGTCTTCTTTGTCTTTGTCCTCAGAAGCCAATATTAGCTCTACAGCGCTGTCAGTACAATCTTCCACAATATCGTCCGTGGAATCTTCGCAATTTCTGTCATTTGGAAACTCTTCCATTGGAACTTCTTCACAAACTTCACTTACAAACTCTTTGAGTTCTGCCTCGAGCATAATTTCTCTGGAATCGACATCCAGTTCAGAAGTATCTGTGATACACTCATCTTTATCTTCTTCTCTTGGGTCGACCGAATCTACTGAGAATTCTTCATCGCAAGCTCTGGAGCCATCTTCAGTCAGTGATATTCAACCTTCGGCAATATCCTCATCATCAGGGATAACATCTGCTATCGAACAACTGAGCCTGTCTTCCTCATCTGCTTCTACTACTGCTTCTACTACTGCTTCTACCACTTTGACTTTCCAAGTAACAGCGATTGCAAACCCACCAGGAACCTTCCGCGAATTTGTAACCTTCAGTGATAATAGTATTACATTTGATGCGATTAGCGGACCATTCTTCGAATTGGTATTTCCTGGAGGATTCCTCAAGGTGAATGGATTGTTTGTACATCCAGATGCAACTCGTGGTTTCTTCCTTGATGAAAGTCCTTTCGGAGGATGGAGTACTGTTGCAGGTTTTGGGTCGTTTGTTAAAAGAGCGGACGGAGATGAAGTCCTAGAGTTGAAAGGAGGTCAGCACGACTTCTACTTTTGTCCTAATGAGGCTTCTCCTATTCAGTTGAAGTCTATAGCAGCAGACTGTATTGTTGGTGAATTACACATATTTGATAAAGCCATTGAGGCAACTTCTTCTTCTTTGTCTTCTTCACAAATCCATTCGGCAACTTCTGTTTCAAATGGGTTATCTACATTTACCACTATCATTACGTCTAGTGAAGTTGTTACTATCACGGAGTGTCCACACACTGTGAGCAATTGTCCAGCTGCTTCCATTAAGACGCTAACGGTTCCAGTGACCATTACTTCAACCTATTGTCCAGAGTCTGTATCAGACTCTGGAGTTTCACAAGTTACGCTTACATCCACCCATACTTCAACGGAAACACAGATTATTACTAGCTGTCCATTGGCGAAGTGTACACCAGGGTATCAATCAACTTCTACAGTTGAGCACATAGTGACAACCACGTATTACAGTATTATCACCACTAAAATAGGCACAGGTGTCGCAGGAGGTTCGGTTGGAGGCACTGGAATAGCGAATGCAGGGACTGGTGCCATAATCGAAGGCTCTACCGGAAGAGAAGCCAAGGCTACGACGCATATTCCAGTTCGAGGAAGTACAGAAATTTTGAAGGCTACTACTTCTTCCACTGCAATTGCAATTGCCACAGATCTGAAGGGTGCCATCGTTCAACCAGCAACCTCGTTGGGTGAAACCGTAGCTGCCGAGCTGATAACAAAGGAAGGTCCAATTGGTGCTGTGGCCACAATTTCAACACCTTCATCGTCTATCACGTCCTCGCCAGCAATCAGTATTAGCATTGAAATAGGTAACAATGCCAGAATCATAGCTATTGGTGCAGAACCTCTTGCGTATGCTTTCATTGCAGCCATAGCCTTTTTGGTATAAAGGGGGTCACAAAGTCAGCCACTAAGACCCATTTACTGATGCTATGCATCTTATTTTCGAGAATTCATGCTCCTTTCAGGATAATTATTTCAAAGCAGGATGTGTGATAATCGTATTCTTTGCTTCGCAATTCGGTTTCCAAATACCTTCCCTTGAGAACGGTCAGGGCGGTATTGGTAAGTTGTGCAGTGCTTTTACATTAAACGACTCATAGGATTAATAATTCCAAAAACCCTGTATGAACGTACATCGGGTACTCATTCTCTATCTATAGCTACCCTATCTTTAGTTCTATGTTGGAATGGGCTAGAAGTTCTTTCAAACTTTCTGTTGCATTTGATTCTTCAAATTATTTCTTGAAAGCAATTTTCATACACATACATATAAAATACTAGATCTTATAATTCTTGGCGATAATATTTATGGTGGATATAAAAGGCGCCGAAATCTCGTATCGAGTGGTACATCAAGCATGGCTTGAGTGCAGTGCAACGAGTATACTTTTAAGCAGTTTGATTTGTAGTGGAAATTCGTAAAAGTTGACAAGATGCCATATGACTTCAGAATCGAAATAGTATGTCCTGTAAGAATGGCAGGGGTGACTCAAGGGGCAAAAGCAAGCTTGAAGCCATTGGCTGACCACAGACTCGACTTAACTGCTTTAGATACATAAAATCTCCAGGGAAATTTGACAAACATTTAGATTACTTACCATGTAAAATGAAATGCCGTTCGATTGATAATCGTCCATACTCCGCGTTACCACTTCGAATCATTAATCTACATGCATGATAGCACCCAATAAAATATAAAATCGTATGTTTGAGATACGGCAAAAAAATATGGCTTAAAAAATTGGCTTTCTTAATAATATCCTTGAGGCGCTATTTTGGGGTTCTCTTACGACAACCTTTTCTTATTCTTTTAGTTCATCGACGGTCGAAATGACTAACAATATTGAAGAACAAGCAGTTTCTTGATGTACAAGAGAGCCACTCCATTTAGCATCCAGTAGGATCTTAAAAGATTATCCTAGCTACAATCATCTGAAACTAATAGTTGCAATGATTTCAAAATAGAGGCAGGGCTGCAAGTGACGTCTAGAAAGAAAGATCGTTATTTTTTACGAAGCATTTTATTCGTATGTCTCGTAAACGAACATACGGGGAACGAATGGGGAAGGGACCAATCCAGTTGAAGAGTGAATGCATTAAATGTCTATTACGCTGTTTGGGGATTCTCTTTTCGGAATTTGAAGATAAATCCATTGCAATAGTTTTATATTTGTATTTTCTCTGAGTCCTATCCTGTACATTTTATATTTATTTATCGAAAAGTCTACAAATACTATATTTAAAGAAAGATGATAAGAAATTGTAACGAAATATCAACATTTATTCCAATTAGCGGTACTATGTGGTGTTAACGGCTCAGTAGGTTATTTTCTACCTTCTATTTCCTTTACCTCCACTTCTTTCAATTGACCCACCTTTCGACTCTCCCAGTTGGTAATAATCACGTGATCCAATATTGATGACGAGAGAGTGTAAACCGGGGTCGAGCACTGTAAGTCGGTTATCTGTAGATACGACTTAGTTACGGTGGTGGTTGATGCGAAGTCTTATTCCGGTAGCCGGAAGGAGAATGATTTAGTCTTTTGCAGTTGGAGAGAGATATATTTGAAAACACTGAGGAACATATTCAAATTCTATATCATTATAAATAAGGATATCAGTACTTATATACTGCCCTTTTCCCAGCTCCTAACCTGATCGTATTTGGTTTAAGGAGTCTCTTATCGTAATCTCAATCCGACTGTGACAGTGATAGTCCGGTTACACGGTTACACAAGTCGGATACCAACATTATTTGGATCCTGTATCTATTTTCCAGCAAACTGTAAAGTCACGTGCACCGATATAGGGCTGTCGATTTGAATCGTGTGAGCTTATCATATATATAATGCCACATTCTCGAAATGCCCCATGCACTAAGTCCAGCTGTGCTCATCACCACATCACCTGGACAAGGTGGTGTGAATAGCTATTTAGAGTTTGCATTACGGAAGGGTCTCTTACGACACACAACTCACCAGAACTAGTACTATTCCTAAATTTTGGACGACATTTGTTACTAGGAATATTTTCTGGAAATCCCTGCTCATCTCAGGGAGATCATGGGCTCCTTCTAGGTCTGGAACAAGGTTCTACCCCTTTTTAAGCGGAAGTGAAGAGTCGTGCAATTTAGCTATAAGAATTCTTGGAACACCGTTTATTTAAGAATTGAAGTACAGCTATGCACCTACAATGATTATTTCATTAGTTCCATTTTTTTTATGCTCTCATATACTGCATTCTTTTAGATTAAGTGCAAAATTCTGATTTACCGTAAAATATGACCATTTTCAATTGCAGCTTCTAGTCTTTCAGTTATTGTTACGTGATCTTCTAGTATCATAGAACATGTTTATTCAACAAACAGAGTGTTCCTATATGCAAAGAATATATATATATATATATAAGTTTTGAAAACCAATTGTAACCCATGAAAAGAAATTAGAAAAATGGCTGTGAAAAAAATTAAGAATTGAAATGATATTATTAGATTGATAACAAACACTAGTCCTTAGGACCATCGTGAAAGATCATTGAATCGCTTCTGCAATAAATAACGGCTACATTTATTGGTTCTCTGGACGCAACTTTCTGACCTCCTTACCAACTCTCCAGATCTCCATGTTTCTGATGACCTCTAATTCTTCTTCTAATCTCTCTCTGTAGTCAGGTTGAGAGTTGAACTCCAAGGATCTTTGGGTCTCGGAACCGTTCTTGACGGACTCGTACAAGTCGGTGAAGACTGGCTTCAAGGCATCCTTGAATCTTGGGTACCAGTCCAAAGCACCTCTTCTGGCAGTGGTGGAACAAGCATCGTACATGTAGTCCATACCGTACTTACCAACCAATGGGTATAAGGATTGAGTAGCTTCTTCGACAGTCTCGTTGAAAGCTTCAGATGGGGTGTGGCCGTTCTCTCTTAAGACTTCGTATTGGGCCAAGAACATACCGTGGATACCACCCATCAAACAACCTCTTTCACCGTACAAGTCAGAGTTGACTTCTCTCTCGAAGGTGGTTTGGTAAACGTAACCAGAACCAATGGCAACAGCCAAGGCAATGGCCTTCTCTTCGGCCTTACCAGTGACATCGTTCCAAACGGCGTAAGAAGAGTTGATACCTCTACCTTCCTTGAACAAGGATCTGACGGTTCTACCGGAACCCTTTGGAGCTGCCAAGATAACATCAATGTTGGTTGGTGGCTCAACGTGGGTCAACTCCTTGAAAACTGGAGAGAAACCGTGGGAGAAGTATAAGGTCTTACCTTCGGTAAGTTGTGGCTTGATAGAAGCCCAGGTCTCAGATTGAGCAGCGTCAGATAACAAGTTCATGACGTAAGTACCCTTGGAGATAGCCTCGTTGACGTCGAACAAGTTCTCACCTGGAACCCAACCGTCTTCAATGGCAGCCTTCCATGAAGCACCGTTCTTTCTGACACCGATGATAACGTTCAAACCGTTGTCTCTCAAGTTTAAACCTTGACCGTAACCTTGGGAACCGTAACCGATCAAAGCCAAGGTGTCGTTCTTGAAGTACTCAAGCAACTTCTCTCTTGGCCAGTCAGCACGCTCGTGGACGACTTCTTCGGTACCACCGAAGTTGATGGTCTTGATACCACGAACAGCAGCAGGAGCCATGGATTGCTTGGAGACAATTGGTCTGGCAGCAGTAGCTAAAGCGGAGAGGGCTCTCTTGGAAGCAACTTGCTTAGAGGCACGGGCAGAGGCCATCTTGGCCATGCGGAGGGAAGCGTTTCTGAAGGACATTGCTTGTGGTGTTATTATTCAAACAAGAGTTGATTAGATGAGAAAAGAACAACTATCGGATTTCAACTCAGGGGACTCTCCAGTAGTATATATACTGAAAAAGTCGACGACATCGACGAATCCTGAATGAGTAATATGTCCATTATTCACTATGGGGGAGTGAAAAATTCCTGGCACGCACTGCATACACTCGCCAATGTACTGGAAAATGCACTGTGCCGGTGAAGGAGCGGAAGCGGGCATGAGAGGAAGCAGAGAACGTGACGGACCACCGGACACTGGGGAGGATGGCAGAAGAAGAGGAAGAGGACATATGGCGGTATATGGAGGTCAGAGGTGTAGTGCAACACGATTTTGCAGACTTTTCTTTGAAAAGTGTGTTGCAAACTGGTGGAGCTCGTAGTGGCTACGGTACGCACAGAGAGATGGGCGATTTTTCACCAGTGAAAAATCGATTGGAGAGAGAGGATCATTCTGCTAACACAAGCACACTCCGTCATCGCTGTCTCGCCTGTTATCGCTATCGAATACATGTTCTCCACCGCGACCCTTCTCTGAGTCATGGTTACGTCTATCGCTCTGGCAACCATCCGCTCCGATAACATGACCTCTGGAACTGATATGGCGTTTTCGACAACATTTACGGTAGGGACACGACGGCGTGTTTGCTAATGGACGATTTGCCCGATTCAGCTTTAGGAATAGAGCGAAGCGGCAGTAGCTGTTGGCTGTGTAGAGAAAAGCGGGGTGGGTACTGGCATGGCCGTATGGTAGGACGCCGAACAGGCATGCTGAACAGGGACCGCAAAAATCTCCAGAATCAGACATGGACCCTAAATGAACGACTACTAACATTACGTAGAATTGGTTTCTAAAATGACTTTAGTTTCATCAGCGCTTATGTAATCAGTTTTCAAGAATACTTAACACGATTGCAATTATTCTTTGGAATGGCAGCACGGGTCTTTCACCTCATTACCAAGTTACCTCTATTCAGGCGATGTCCCCACAGAATGTGATATCGGGGCCAGCGGGATTGCCAAAGACTGCAATTCTCCAAGAGTTGGTGCAATGGGTGATGCTACTCCTAATTAGACAGGTGATTGGTATCAACTAGCAATTGAACTGGCTTTCTGTATGCCGAAGGTCACTGGACCAGTTCAGAAAATGGTGTTTCGGCACGTGAGTAAACCCTCCTATTTCTCCTCTGGTTCTAACTCCGTAACCACATCAGTAACGGATTTTGCATCCACCACAATTATCCGCCCTTTCCTTTAACTCCTCTACAAGTGCTACAATATTATTTCCATAATTTCGTAATTCATAGCAATACATAAGTGGCTTGCCCAGAACACAACAAGTAAAATCAAACACCCTAATCCCATTCGTAACCAATCGATGGTCGTGTTCACCATAATTTCTGATCTTCAGAGATCTTTAGTTGGCCAAAAGCCATAACATATTTACAATTGATTCTAGTAGTATTACCAATTGTTATTTCATTGAATTTTTAGCTCAGTTAAATAATTCGTAGAACTTGTGAACAGCTAATACTCAAACCAGTTAGTGTCTCTAGTATTCTCCATAAACAATTCGTGTTCAACAATACGGATTTGATCATTGGATTTACTCTTACTGATAGCTTGCGAACCAACAGCTACCCCTGGGAAGCTGGCAATATCACCTGCGGTTGTAATGATCGATCCATTCTGCAAGTTCTGCGAGGATGAGGTAGTAAACTCTTGGTCTGGTTTCTCCTCTGTGACCTTGAGTTGTTGAAATAATTCCTCCACTTCAAGATTAAGCTCAAAGTCTTCTTCCTCATCTAAGTCACACCATGACTTAGTCGATTTCATTGAGGATTCAACAAGAGATGGGACCTTCATGGTAAATGACGAAGAGAATTTATTATCTCCCTTCATAGGAGATCTGATTGGGATAAAGACTGAAGAGCTATTGTAATCCAACAATTGGAATTCGTCTTCACCTTCATCCTCCTCAGCAATGTCCTCTTCCTTCTTGTAAACGCATTCCAGTTCGTCATCTGATGCAACAGTAGTGAAAGATTGCCTCATGAACTCAACATCGTCATGGTCCATGTCAAATACAGCCTCATCACTTTCCTTGCAGTTAGTGTCGTAAAAATTATCCTCATCATCAATGTTGAATCCATAAATCCAGTTTGTTTCTAAATCATGGATAAACTTGGATAAACTACGAGAATGAACTTTAGCGTTGAAGGTTGCCAAGTCATCCTCATCATTTCCGACCTTCAAAAGATTCATGAAGATCTGGAAGCAGTTTTGATTCATCGAGGAGTAGATGTCGTACAAAATGTGGGGGTTATTGTAGTTCACGAAGTTGCGAAAGTTCAGATCCAGTTGGATAGACTCAGCATTGTTCTTAGAATCGGACTTCTTTGTTGGTTTGAATGGAGAAGTACCGAAGATCAGAGAAATGAGTGTAATACCAAAAGACCAATAGTCGGAGTACTTGCAATCATACTTCGAAATGATGAACTCGTCATTGGAGTTCTTGAGAAAGCACTCTGGAGCCATATACTTCTCAGTGCCTACATTGAACTCGTCATTGTCCCTGATGCGAGTGGCTAAACCCCAATCACAAAGCTTGAAATTGTCGTTTTCGTCAATCAAGATATTTTCTGGCTTGATATCTCTGTGATAAATGCCCATAGCGTGACTGTAGCTAACGGCATTGTACAACTGCTTAGAGAGACGTAAGATCTCCGAGATTGTCAACGAACGCTCGTGAATCAAGTCATAGAGGTCGCCTTTCGAGCAGTACTCTAATACAAGAATGACATACTTGGAGACTTCAAAGCTGTCAAGCAACTTGCAAACGTTGGAGTTGTCGAAATCACCCTTTGTGGTGCTGTCAGAGCTGAGACTCTGCAAAATGCTGATTTCATTGTATGCGATGTCCTTGGTACTCTTACTGGCAGTGCCATTAAGAACAGGAATGGCCTTCACAGAGACCTTGGTGTTGGTGATAGTGTCAAGAGCTAAGGACACACGACCAAACGAACCGTCTTGGATCTTGCTGACGTACTGGTATCTGTTGTACAAGAGAGCAAGTCCGGATTCGTATTGTTGGAACTCGTCTGAGACGTTAGTTTGTTCCATTGTAAGTAAAAGTAGTAGTGGTAGTCGTTATGTAGACTGATGCAAAAGGTCGTAATTTACAAAAGTAGATGTAATGTGTAGTCGTGAAAGTGAACGAAAATAAATGTAAAGTCAATCTAAACCGGGCTGTCAAATATTGAAAATGATGGTATTAGTAGTAGTCGTAATGTGATTGAACCTTCAATCAAACCCACAGAATCCTGGTGTCTAAAATGCAATGGAGACAAGCAGACCTTGACGCCGTAAACCTAAACGTAAAAAAACCCAAAAAGAACAAGACAGGATACAAAAAAAGCGGAGCTGCTATCTAGTGACAAGTGACAGTTTGACAGGTGGACGAGACAGCAGTTGTAATTGATAAGAAAAGCGTGTTAGACGGATGGAACCGACTGGGATTTCGCTGAAACAAAAAGTGGGGGTTGTGGCTGAGTGGTAGTCAGTGTGCTGGATGCTACTGAATGGACTAACAGTCAACGGGGCAACAGATAGATAAGTCTCCAGAGCGGAACTTGCTGGATTGATGCGGACTCGATCGTCGTACAGATGCTAAGACGTCTTCCTTCGGAGGGAAATTAGAGAGTGGATTTAACGTGGACCGGGGTCAAATTAGGCTGCCACAGTGAGAACCAGAAACGACAGCGGACTGAAGTTGATACCGGAGCTGAAGTCGGAGGCTGAATCGACGAGTGCACGAAACGAAGCGAAGCGAACAATAGTACGAGCAAAAGAGAATTTAAAGAGTAATCGCAGAACACCCGTCCAGCTGGCTATAGATATCGCTGTTGCAGCAGATCACTAGTTATATATGAGAAAAGGAGAAACGGCAGGTGAGGCCTGCCTGAGAACGGTAGAGAATGCAGTAGAATCTATGGGGTGGTTCTGTCGTGTGCACGACCGCGGGCGAATTTGGTGGTGATGCAAAAGAAATTAACCTGGAGGGTGAGAAAAGGGGCAATTGGGTTTGTTCGAAGTTCATATGATTTGGAGCCAGCGAGTGAGAAATGAGTAACAGTGCGAACTCGCTTTGGGGCGGAAGTGGTTGTCTCCTAGCTACCGTCAGTTTAAGGTTGGCGGCAACAATGGCAGTTATTCGACGGGGACAAGCCCACAATGGAGCTCCACCTGCAGAGAATCCAGTGGATCCAACAAAAAGTGGTAATAATACTCGGTTCCAGCAAATTCCGCCGGTCTCCACCACAACCGATAGCAGGGGTAAATGACGTCGTGTGCCCACCATAAGAAGATGACGGAAGCTCAGAAATCGGTGGTGGGATCGGTTTCTGGAGGGGCAGTCGGTGCACGCACGACATACTATATCCTCCTAGTATGTAGTCTTATTGTTTATTGACAGTGCTAATTACTGTTTTAGTAAGGATCGCATGCCTGAATCGGGAGCGTAAAGTGGGTGAAGGGTTAAACTCCAGGCTGCCTAACCGCTCACACCTAGAACCTCCGGTGGACTCCTGAAAGTAGGAGCTTCATGCAACTTCTGAAATGGCGTTATCCCGTCACAGTGTCTGCTGAGTCAACTTGCGCTGCACCACCGTGGGACTTGGGGTGTGCTCGTTATCTTATCGTAGCATTCCGATTTTTGACGTCATCTTAGCTTATCGCAATAGCTGAGAATCGCGATGCCCATTCTCTGATGTAGCAATGCATCTTTTATATGCTGCAAAGAGGCAAAATACCTCTGTGTTTCAGTGGCTCCATGGTCCAGAGCACTCAGTCCATTTACTCTCAAAACACTCTCTGCTGTCTGCTGAATTATGGCAAGATGGCAGTCGTTTCAGATCACCTGTTAGCGTCCGGTATCGTATTTCCGCTAAATGACGTCTTCGTACAATGAAAATGAGAACACCAGTTTTCATGGAAGGGTAAATTATTTCAATTATAACGCTAAGGATGACAAAAATGACGCCGAAGCACGTATTTCGATGTCTCAAGACTGTCAGGAGATTACGTAGAGCTCACAACAATTGAGCCTCATGGTTGCAATTGCCCATGACACTGCTTGAAAATTATCCACCATAGTAATCCAGAAGCATATACGATCAATAATAAGATAGAAAATATTGGGCACTTTTTGCCTAGATCATCACCCCATAGACTTTTCTGCCTCGGGACAAGGATTCTGTCAAAATTAATTCAATATCATTTAAGTCATTTGGCATAAGATGCAATACACGGAGCTACGTCTGCATTTTATTAAACAAGAGTTCTACCTGGCAGATAATGATCCCTCTAAATAAGACAATACTCTTACTGTAAACCGAAAGCCCCATTTTCTCTTGGATCCTGTGATTCAAATGACCATGAATTGATTTAATCGAACCCCCTTCTTTGGTTGGCTGCAGCACTAGTGTGGACCCGTGTAGGGATTTGATAATTAGCAGCCCATCCATTGTATCGAGAATACCCCCTTTCTTACGTTTGAATCACCTTACAACTATTCGCTGCAAATCAATACAAATAAGGTTTATTATTAGTTATAATTAAAAATGAATACAAACATAATATACAATGGTACGATCCCAAATATGGAATGAGTCAGTTTCCATTATGATTGAAACACATTCTGACTTTGATTCGTGCGTTCATAAGTTCATCTTTACTTCAATAATTCATCAATCTTTGGACCAATGGTGCTTGGCTTCGTCAAAGACGAAAATCTCTCAACAACGTTACCCTTTTTGTCAATCAAGAACTTCTCGAAGTTCCACTTGACTCTGGTCAATCCCAAAACACCGGCCTTTTGGTCCTTCAAGAACTTGTAGACTGGGTCAGTCTTGTCACCATTGACTTCAACCTTACCCAAAACTGGGAAAGTAACACCGTAGTTCAAGGAACAGAAGGAGGCGATTTCTTCGGCAGATCCTGGCTCTTGTCCACCAAACTGGTTGCATGGGAATCCGAGAATTTGAACGTCCTTGTCAGCGTATTTCTTGTTCAATTCCTCCAATTCCTTGTATTGTGGAGTAAATCCACACTTGGAGGCGACATTAACAATAAGCACGACCTTACCCTTCAATTCAACGAGTGGGTAGTCGTTTCCCTTAGCGTCCTTAGGACTCAAATCGTAAAAGGCAACCATGATGATACTTTATAATTACACAATGGAATGGTAACAAACACAATCACCTATCAAGAAAACGTACAACCGTCTTTATTTATACACTTCTGGGGAGTTAACAAAAACGTTCTATACGAATTTGTGATTATAAATGAGAAGGTCCCCACATGCAGTGCGGCGGTGTACATTGAAGAATTATGCCGTTGCCCCCAACGGCTATATAAGAGAGTATGACTTAAATGGAGGACAACCCAGCCATGATTTACCAGCCGATTGTGCTGCTCAGTGGGCTCGGCGGACTCGGCGGTAAGCCCGCTTGCTACTCCAATTACGCTCCAGATTGCGTAGATTGAGTGGCTTGCATAGCCTTAGATAAATGGAGTCGTTATAGCCGGTGGTAGTCAGAAAATGAGCCCTCACTCGCATCTCCGGAAAAAACTGGAATTTGCAACTACATATTTCTAACCGAAGCCGAAGCTACATTCGATAATATAGCATGATGGCCTAAATGCTGTGCTGTCCAAGCACAGCCTCATAGGCTGCTGTAATGTTAGGTGACAATAGACAGCTTGTTCCATGCCATAAGTAATCGCAGCAAGCATCTAGATTCAAAATGACAAGTTGCGTTTCGATGAGATGCTTTGTTCCTCGGTATTTCCTAATTGGGGTACTCGCTTTGGCAATTGCCGTCCCCAAAGTCTTGGATACGGCTCTAAAATCTATCTGGATGGTTCTAATTGATGAGATGAAGCTTTCGTAATTTTACCTCGGATTTCTCTTGGTAGAATATTTGTGCTGAACGCCTGAAGTGACTGCCGCACTTTTATCTCATACATGGTGAAGCACTTTTGCAGCTTTTTCTTACTTACAGGTCATCTCATTAAGGTCTTCTATGTACAAGTTTTCTATTTACAATGTTTAGCTGAATTCCACCACGTAGTAATTTTGTTTACCAACTCTGACCAACAACAACTTTCCATCAATTAAATGATTTTCACGATCAAACAAAACGATGTCTTCGGGGTCCTCGAACTGATCTCTTTCAAGTCCCAAGTAAACACCACCAGCCTTGATCAATTGCTTCATCTCTCTTCTGGATTTGTCTGTCACTTTAGCCAACACAGTACTCATTCTTTCATCAACATTCTCAAAGTCTGAAAAGTTCAACTTCACTAAAATGCCCGACCTCTTGAAATTTTGAATCAATTTGTCTGCGGTGATGGTGTCATTGAACGGCTGATCCGGGGTTGGGAATAAGAAACTTGTAATGTATGCCATTTCCTCTCCTACTCCGTTACCGTGAATCAAGTCTACGACTTCACGGGCTAAGATTCTCTGGGCCACTCTCAATCCTGGGTCAGCTTCATGTTTTGGTAGTATTTCGCTGTCAATGACACTCAATGGAACGAGAGTCAATGTTTTTAATAATTTTGCAACCATATCATCTGGGGCGTTAATGAAGTATTGGTACAATTGGTAGGGAGTAGTCAATTTACTGTCGATGAAAACAGCATTTCCAGCCGATTTTCCAAACTTCTCGCCTGTTGGCGTGGTCAACAAAGGTACAGTCATTCCGTAGGCCGAGTTCTCTTGATCTTCATTACCATAGGTCTTTTGCAATCTTGAGATCAAGTCAATACCTGCAGTGATATTACCCCATTGGTCATTTCCACCAACTTGCATATTGACCTTGTGCTCTTTGAACAAATGCCAGAAGTCGTAGGCTTGCAAAACCTGGTAGGTGAACTCGTTGAAGCCCAATCCCTTCTGAGCCAGTAATCTGGATTGAATGGAATCACGAGCAAGCATGGACGACACCCTGATGTATCTACCGTACTTGGCCAAGAATTCTAACATTCCTATGGACTCCCACCAGCTAGCATTGTTGGCAGTCGAGATTTCACCACCGTTTGGAATGGGATAGTTACGAGATTTGGCATATTCAATACCATTCTGTAAGAATGAGACCATCTGGCCCTGGATCTTCTCGACATTACTCAAACGCTCAGCGTCTTCCATTTGGCTTCTCTCCGTGGTTCTGCCACTGGGATCTCCTACTGCTCCAGTTGCACCGCCGACTAATCCGACAACATCGTGGCCTCTCAAATTGAAGTGGAGCAACACCATTAAAGGCAAAAGATTCCCCAAATGTAAGGACTGCGCTGTAGGGTCAGCACCACAGTATAACTTGAACTTTTGTCCACTCCGTGGTAATGTAAGATCAAAAAGATCGTCATGTGTTATTGATTCCACTAAGTATCTTGATTGTAAGTGGCCCACCAATGAGGTGTCCAAGTCCTCGACAAAGGCTCCTTCTTTGGTCAATTCTTCTACAGTTGGAACTATCGAGATGGTATCTGGCAGTTCGCTGTGGGCTATCTCCTCCTGTATGAGAGGTGTGGTATTATCTACTGGTGCGGTCTCTCCCACAGGGACTTTGGTGGTATTAAATCGCACCTGGTGGGCAATTCTTGTACAGCCACCATGAACACCACTTCTTATGCTGCCTACAATTGGGACACTTCTTCTCTGTAACAACCCATTGCCTATGATTCTGGACAAACTCATTATACCTTAAAGTGCTACAACGAACTTTTGTCGCTCTCTATTTTTATGCTTGACTTCCCCGAAGAAACCACAATGGATTAACCGACTTCTTCACTAATCTTATAACACTTGCACTACACTTCACTCTCTCCATCTCCATTCTTCACCTTCAATCCTCCGGCGTAAGCTGATTTTTGCCCGATCTCAACGGACTGCAGATAACACAACGAGAAATATATTTTTTGTGTGCAGGTGCTATCACATACAATTTTTTCTTAGTGTTTTATGGCTGCTAGAAATGAATTGAAGGTTCTTCATTGATGGCTTCTTTTAAAAGAGCAGCGGTAAGAAGAAGTTTTGGAGAGAGATGTCTAATAACGCTGTAGATTCGGCGGGTATAAATGCTGCGAATTCTGCAAAGAAAAGAAAAAGAAAGAGAAACAATAATAAGAACAAAACCTCTACTAGCGACGATGCTCATCTCTCAGCTGCAAACGGCGCTAATGATGAGGCAAGTGATGATGTTAATACCACCAGAACCAACAAGAAATTGAAATTTAACGGCGATGATCTGGCTGTGCGAGCTGGTGTCGACGAACCAGAAGAAGAGGGAGAGATTGTGCCCTTTGAAGACGAGTATAGCTTACCAAACAGCGCAGATCAGAAGACAAAGGATGAGCCGAACTCGGTTCCCGAAGCCCAAGAAGACATAAATGGTATATCAAAGGATAAGACAAAGAAAGACAAGAAGAGCAAGAAAAATGGGGTATCAGAGAATGATAAGAAAGGAAAGCTTCAAAATGGAGATTCCAAATCTATCAACAAATCGAACAACGGCCCCAGAAAGGTGACATTCTATGAAAACGACGGAGAAGGCGACGATGACGACGATGATGATGCAGAGGATTATGCTGCAAATAGATTCTATAATATATCTGAGGCAACTAGAGCTCAGCTCCAAAAGAAAGCGGAAGAATTACTTGAAATACGTCAACAACTTCCAGTGTACCAGCATAAAGAAGAAATAATAGACTACGTATCGCAAAACCAAGTAACAATTATCATTGGTGAAACTGGTTCGGGTAAATCTACACAAATTCCCCAGTTCTTGATGCCTCTAAACAAAAAGCAAATAGCAGTTACTCAACCTCGTAGAGTTGCAGCTGCTTCTTTGGCAGCAAGAGTAAGTGAAGAGTATGGATGCCAACTTGGTCAAGAGGTTGGTTACCAAGTTAGATTCTCCAACGTCACTCATCCACAGAAAACACAATTGAAATATCTCACTGATGGTATGCTTTTGAGAGAATTAATGATGGACAGCAAACTTTCGAAGTATTCAACCATCATTCTAGACGAAGCGCACGAAAGAACAGTGTTGACCGATCTTATCATGGGTTTCTTGAAACAATTGATTGTGACTAAATCCAGAACAGACTTGAAGATCATTGTTATGTCTGCTACATTGAATGCAGATCTTTTCAGTAAGTTCTTCGATAATTCACCTATTTTATTTGTCGAAGGTAAGATGTACCCTGTTTCCCCATTCTACTTGACCGATTCATCCGAAGACATTGTTGATACGATGGTCAGAAGTATTATTCAAATCAACCTTTCAGAGCAAGAGGGGGATATTCTTTGCTTCTTGCCAGGTCAAGAAGAAATCGATAACTCTGTCACTGCATTAACTCAATTGGCACCGCAGCTTCCAAGAGAAGCACCATTGCTTGTTCCATTACCACTTTACGCTGCATTATCGGCAGCACAACAATCTAAGATTTTCGAAAAGCTTCCAAGTAGACGAAGAAAGGTCATTCTAGCCACCAATATTGCCGAAACCTCTA
Organism: Scheffersomyces insectosa; assembly: GCA_030572575.1. Classification (NCBI taxonomy): domain Eukaryota; kingdom Fungi; phylum Ascomycota; class Pichiomycetes; order Serinales; family Debaryomycetaceae; genus Scheffersomyces; species Scheffersomyces insectosa. The sequence continues at coordinate 113,159 of JAJMAO010000012.1, forward strand.
TTACTGTCAGTGGTGTGAAATATGTTATAGACTCAGGCTTGAGAAAAGTGAAGGTATGGAAACACCAGTTGGGATTATCAACGTTGTTGACGACCCCCATTTCACAGGCATCAGCAAAGCAAAGAGCCGGTAGAGCTGGTAGAGAAAGTGCTGGTAAAGTATACAGACTTTATCTGGAGAAAGTATTCCAGGGGCAACTTCCAAAGCAACAAGAATCAGAAATCATGAGAAACGATGTGATACTTCCAGTTTTGACATTGAAGAGATTAGGTGTAGACGACTTGCTCAATTGGTCGTGGTTAGAGCACCCCGGACAAGAAGCTATTCTTAGTGCCCTTAACACCTTATATTCTCTTGGGGCCCTTAATGATGGAGGTAATGTTACATCATTGGGATACAAAATGGCGGTATTGCCTTTGCCACCACAACTTTCTGTGGTTTTGTTAACGGCACTTGAATTTGGAGTTCTTGCACCTGTTATTGATATTGTTTCATGTCTCTCTGTCGATAACTTGGTTTTGAATGTTGGGGCAGGAAATGGTGAGCTCCGTGACGAAGTCAACTATAAAAGACGTCAGTATTGTCCGTTGGGAATCAAATATGGAGACCTTATAGCGCTAAAAGAATATTTCTCTTACTACATGGAACTTTCTGATAGTGGCAACATCTCAGAGTTAAAGTCGTGGTGTAAGGATATGCATTTCAGTTACAAGGGATTTAAGAACGTTCTCAAAGTGAGAGCGCAGTTAAAACAGTACATGATCACTACCATAAAGCAAGATGATACTCTCAAACAGGAGGAGAAGGACCAACAGTTAAGAAACTTAGAAACACAATTAAGCACCGAGAATACCGATGACGGTTATGACAGCGATATAGGAAGCAATGTGAAGGAAGCTCTTGATGTTCCATCCATACTCAAGTCATTTTTGAAGGGATATGTTACTAACACAGCAGTGGGTATGCCTGATAGATCTTATAGAACCTTTAATACTGGACAACTCATCAGTATTCACCCGTCCTCGAACTTATTTGGTAAAGTAAACTTGGACGCCATAATGTACATAGAATATGTTTACACTGCCAAGGGATATGGTAGGAGCTGTTCATCTATTGAGTTGAGCTGGTTACAGGAAGTCGCTCCTCACATGTTAGGTGCTTCAAAGATAAATGTTCATGATTAATCGCCAAACCCAGAAATACTCTGAGAGCGTATATAAAGAATATAATATGGTGATAGTAATTTACTGTACAATAGATGTCAACATAATAACCATACTAAGTCTTTCATGTTACTTTTACATTCATTAAATTATGTAGCTGTATGTAGTACTTTCACAACACCTCCTTAACGGCCTCGATAACCGTATCGAAGATTTCATTGTTGCCTGCAATTACACCCTTCGACTGCAAATATCTACCCTTACCGAAGTCGAGAGGAGTTCCAGTGATGTCACCAACCTTTCCTCCAGCTTCGTACACCAATACATTACCAGCAGCGTGATCCCAAATCTTTTCTCGATAAGTGTCACTGACTGGTAAACGCAAGTAGATGTCAGCTTGACCCTTGGCCAAAACACAATATTTGACTTGGGAATCCATGTTGATAGTCTGTCTGTGCACAGTATCACGGTTCAAGCCCAAGATATCTTTGATTTTAGATTGTGTAGAGTGTGAAGAATGCCCTTTTTCAACTCCCTCGACAACCCTAATGCTGGCTGGTGAAGTATTAGTGCCCATCTTAATACGTTCTTGGTCAGCTAAAGGAATGAACTCGTCGGAGTCAAATAATGGGGAGTAGAACGAACCTACGCCCTTAACAGCGGAGTACAATCCACCAATTGTTCCTGTTTGGTCTTCATTGGAAAGAATAATCTCAGGCAAGTTTGGACATCCAATGACTCCCAAAACTACCACTCCGTCCACAATAAGTGCTAAGCATACGGCAAACTGGTCACCTCTAAGGAAACCTTTGGTACCGTCAATTGGGTCTAAGGCCCAGATTCTGCCTTTGTCTCCACCCTTGGACGTACCCAAGTCGATGCTGTCAAAGATATCTTCCAAATTGCTGAGACTACCGACCTTATCGCTGTACAGCGAAGTTTCTTCTTCGGCTTCCTGGATGATTTCAAAAATCTTAGCATTCAATTTTTTGGCTTCTTCCGTATTCTCTCTCAAAGTATCGGAGTCCTCTTCGCCAACTATCTCATCGCCAGGGAAATTGAGCTGGATAGCATGGTTTACTATAGCTTGTGCTGCGTAGTCTCCTACGGTCACAGGAGACTTGTCGTCCTTGGTGTGAGTACCGGATTTCTGAGTTGTTGCGATGGAGTCGCTCAACTTCTTGGTCAAAACAGACGCTCTCTTGACGGCGAGCGATGCAATCTCCAATTCCTTGTAGTAAGGATGGTCCAATGGGATAGTTGACATGGTAGATCTGAAGCGGCCAAGTGGGTATACTATTCCCTGAGGCACAATGGTCTTTCCAGTTAAGAAGCGAGTCACGCGCAGTAAATTCAACAACACGACGATTAACACTACCAAGAGCAAAACGATCGGGTTTCTAAACACGGACCGTCTCATGCAATGTGTAGTTAGTGATTTTTCATTCACCGCATAGGGAAGAGAAGCCTACTGTCAAAAGGTATTTCTCCAGATTTTGTATGGTGTGCGATCACGTGGTTGGCAGACCGTATGGAGAGAGTACATTTAAGTCTGTTGATAGAGGTTATGCTAGATTCTTGGATAATATTACCAGATAGGCATCCTATATGGCACGCTTACAATATAGCCTTGAAGAAGATTATTCAATTCTCCGTAAAATAAGGTGTCTTAATGCCATATATTTGGGCCCATGATACTCGTACTACAACTATTTTAGACGTTATTTGCTTTCTTAATCACGTGATCATGGTCGGTTTTGCAACCAAATCTCTTATCACTGCTAGGATTTATATGAACAGAATACATTCAGCCAGTAACTTTCCTCTTAACTGTTGTTGCCGGGTTCAATATAATCAAGATTTGGGAGGTCTCCTTCATATGCTCTTCATTATCCGTTATACCTGATAGCACGTAGTCGATTATACCGTTCAGAACCAGAAACATGAATATAAGCATCCCTGATATCATTATGTGATAAGCCCACAGATGGAGCTGTTCGAGCATTGATTTAAATTTTGTGAACCTTATCTCTCTTCCATTTGTTTGCTATACTTTGCTTTCCGAGACTCTCGTCGAAAATGCATTGGGTGAGTAGGGTGGCCGATACAATAACCGAAGCAAGAAACCCTTTCTTAATTGCAAATCAACATTCACCGGTTATACAAGTCATAAGCACAACAAGTACCCTTTATCTTTTATCCTTTGGAATACTACACTCATTGATCTTCAGAAAGAAAGGGTTACAAATGTAACACTCCTATCAGCCAGAGACCACACTAGAATGCCTCCACCTGCACAGATCACCCCTCTCTCACCAAGAAAAACCGTTCGTTTGGTTAAGCACGCAAATGGCTGAGTGCTGCAAACTTATGTTTTTAGTGATGTCTTTCTTCTTCTTCTTCTTCGTCTTCTTCTGCTGTAGAATCATTATATTTGTGTATCTGTGTATTGTTGTTTCACTGGACTGGTCTGACAGTGGCATAAAAACAGCATGTATAAAGTGGCAGCCACGCTATGCTTTCTAAGCTGTATTTGCTTCGTGATTCAGCTCTTGCCTGTAGTTTCAGTGCCAGTACTGTCTCCATCAAGTGGTCTTTATCTCTCGGGATTCAGAAATTATACTTTTGGTGTATTCGGCATCTGCGATAGGGAAACAGGGGTCTGTTCAGACCCAAAGATCGGGTATCCATCAGTTAATAGCACATTTTACGACTTGGCTGATGACAGCGACTTTGACTACGGAGGAGTAGAACTCCCCTCAAGTGCTACGTACACCATCTCCAAGCTTCTCGTAGTCCATGTGATTGCATTCTGCTTCTCGTCTTTGCTAGTATTGATAACCCTACTCATGCTAGTTATAGAATGTGTCGATGATGAAGTGCCGACAATAGTCAGGGTGAAGCACTGTCTAAGATTAACTAAGAAACTTGAACCATCACTAGATCAAAACGCAAAGGACGAAGTGAATAATGGCCTCTTGACCGAGGAAGAAATTCATAAACCTAAAAGAAGAGATATAACACCCTATCTTGACTGGATGCTAGCCATGGCCATCTCTTCATTTTTGTCAAATCTTCTTGGGTTTTTGGCCGATATATTGCTCTTCATTCCAAACCTAAGCTGGCTTGGATGGATTCAACTATTGCCTATTGTAATCCTTGCATTATTAATCTCGATGTCATGCTTCATAAAGAGATCCATTTCCTCAAGAAAATTCCTTGAAGATGATCAAAAATATGAAAATGACGATATGAGAATGAGAAACAAAGTTATGGGAAGTAGATGGCATGATAACGACAGCGACGATGGGTTCTACGTGTACACGAATGGCTTCTACAGTACACAGAATAATCAGAATGATAACAGATCAACGGAGCACGCTCATCAACCGATCTTTAATCATAACAATAACAGTAATCACAATGGGTGGGTTCATCATACTTTCCATCACGATACAGGCAGCGATTCTGGCGACGAGCTATCGCTTAATTCAAGTCACGAAGGCTTAGAAAACATTCGTTTGAATATTTTAAACAGGTCTCCAAGTGTTCGTGCAACCGGCTCTCCTGGTGCTCCATGAATAGTTTTCATTTCGTTCTATATTGTTAGCATTAGTTTTGTTTTATAGTGTGTTTGGCATAGGTTTTACGATACTCCGGTTAGTGCCTTAAAGGTTTAAAAATGGGTTTTTGATTTTAATGACGTAAATATATATTACTGGGACTTTATTATTCTATGTACATCTCAGTGAAGAGTTTCCTTTATATCTTGTGCAAGGTTGGTAGTATGTCTATATTATTCTTCATTTCTAATGCAGTGTACTTCTCCTTCACCAAGCCAAGAGTTTGCTCGTTCAAAGCAACATCATTCTCCATAAACAGTCTTAGTAACTGGGTGTACTGTAACGACTTCTCTATAGCAGATGCATTCAGATTGGCCTGAATATATTCAAGCTTCAAGAAAAGTTCGGATTGAAACTTCGTTAGTAATTGAGTGCTTTTATCACCCAGTATTATTAATTTCAAGAAATGGTGCAAATCTAGTATGTCTTCAACAGCATTTTCTATCAACACTTTGAAGGCCACATAGCTCAATGACCTATGGAAGAATGTTGATTTTATAACTGTCATGTCCCTCAAAAAGGAGGCTTTATCTTGAGTGGTGTGAGTTCTTTGATATGAAGATAAAAAGGTATTCAAGGTGTCTGTAGAAGGACAAATACTATGTTCGTTCACTAATATACTCAATATCTGGAGAGTCTTTGTCGTATTGTCAGAAACTGCCATTAAGAAGGCCAACTTATCTAAAATAGCGGGTTCGAGTCCAAAGTATTTGGTATTCGCTACTTGAGTTTCTTGGCTGTTTAAAAAGTTGTTGAACGATGCAAGTTTTGGCTGAATGGAAGGGAGTTTCGATTCATATAGGTTGTTGATGAGATGAATGAGGATTTCCTTCAAATTTTGGGAAGTACAGAATCTTGAATTTTCTTCTAAGAACGATATTAATACTTCAAAGTTCTCAGCACTGTCTTTGACTTCTTTGGTGTTTATAAGGAAAAGGGTGACATTCTCAAAAAAGATGGTGTAAGATAACTCTGATGGCGAAAGAAGACCTTGTAACCTCCTTTCACTATGCTTAAATGCTCTGAGAGAAGTATAAAATGCTGCTAAGTTCTCTGGTGTGTACAAGTTGAAATCTTCATTTGACAAAGCTTGCGAATACTTACTCGATATCTTCTCTTTAACCAGCTTGTTCTGAAAGCTGAGTGCTCTCGATGACTCAGGTAAATCAACAAGTGGTTCAATCTGCTTGTTAAAGATTTCTATCCATCTGAAGCCAATATTAGCGAATCGGAGCTTAGCTGGTTCTGACACTTTGGATGGATCGGTATTGACCACTTTATGTGCATGGTCTCCCAAAAATGTGGCGTCTTTAGAAAGTACGGTGATTAAGGAGTCGTTTAAATTTGGTTTGGTTATAACGTCTGCTACATCCTCGGGATTTATGATGGTATGGTGATATTTCCGTATTGGCTCATGCTGAGGTCTGTCTGGAATAGCAGCAGCATTTTGTTCAGGAGACAACTTTTCACCCTCAAACCGATGCTTATCCTCATTTGGGATAAACAGCAACGGCGAGATCAGGTACGACCTTCTTGACCTTCCACAAGAAACTCTTATCGACCTCCCAATCATCTATAACTGTGAAATGCAATGAACAACTTATGACACCAGAAATCTTCAAAAGCTTATAAGCTGAAAAAATCTTAAATCGAAGAGAGTAAATTGTTATGTCAGCGGTTACATAATCCCGAGTTCTTTTTTGCATCCATTCTGTCAAGTGTGGAGGTTGTTTCAGATTATATGAATAGGATTGTCCTGAGTTGACATATTAATTATGTTTTGGCAGTTGTCTACTAGTGTTATTGATGAGATTTAAGACCATAGCAGCTCCTTTGAAGTTCAAATAAAATGTACAGCCTCAGATTATTCTTGTTCCTTGTAGTGTTGCTGTGCTACATTGTTAGTGCACTTACAGAGTCCCACGCTCAAATCGTGGGCTCGGAATTCAAGAAAGACATAGAGGTATCCTTCGAAAGATTAACTGCTGATATCCAAAGAACTGAGTGTATCAAGGAAGCTCTAAAGGATTTACTTCCAGGGTGTTTGGTGCAGGGAGTGGATTCCATAGATCCTCGAAAAAGGAAGATTCTGGCTGTGAAATTGACAATATGTGAATTCCAGGAGACTGGCATACGCTATCCTGATGTATGTATTACAGTTTCCACAGATTCAGATTATTCCAACTGCATTTCAGAACTTGAGAAGACTCCTCAATATTGGACTACATTTAGCGGATATTACAGAGAGGTGAGCAATATATGTTATGAAGAATCAATACCATTCGAAAAAGAACAGATTATCACGCTCTACTCTAATATTACTTCCATTTACACATCGCTATTCGAAGATTTGAAGAAGTCCTTCGAGTACTCAGAAGAAAGCCAGAATGTACTAAAGGCTAAATTTGATGAGTTGCTCTCTAGTATTGTACAGATCATAAATAATCTGCAGCAACAAAATCAAGAAATGAAAGAGGATTACCAAGCATATTCGGAAGAAGTGAAGATTATACTAGAGAACACCTTGAGTGTCATAAATGATACTTATAGAGATGCTGACCTTTCCTTGGATGATTTGGAGAAACATGTATCCTTCTTTACTTCTCAATTTAATGATTTGCTTGATTCAGCTGGTGAAGCAAAGTCAATCGTAGAACAGTACACTGATGAAATAACAGAGAAACTTGCTTCCCTAGCAGATGACTCAGATAGACTTACGGAGAGTGTCTTGATGAAAGTTAAGGATATAGGCAGTTCACTAACTCTGCATCAGGAGGTGAACAAAGAATTGTCTAAAGTCTTAGGTGAAGGTGGCCAGCTAGCATTGAACTTGCTATTGCAATTGGAGAGAAATTATGATATCGCTGAAACACAAGGGATCCTTTTTGAAGAGAATTTTAATGAGCTTCTCCTCAACTTTTCTTTCAAATTTGAAGAAAAGTTAGAAACTATGCTAAACAGCTCCAAAGACAAAGTAGATGCTATGGTAAATAATTCTGTACTGAGGTTGGAAGATAGGTTAAATCAAACATGGGGCCGGGTGAATATCCTTAGCCAAAGAATAGATAACTTCGTCTTTGATATAAACAAGGTCACGGCTTTCGCAATGCAAGGTTTGAAGTCTTTTAAGGGTGGCTATTTCATGAAAATTGCATCTTCTATTTCCTCTGGAATTCCAAATTTCAGTGGGATACTTTTAAGGACTTTTGAAAGTTTCAAAATTCTTGGTTCATCCATTCTGGTTCTTATTGCTCTCGTTTTGATATTAAACGGTTCTAAGTTGATAAGAAGGATTCTGTGCAACCTTAGAGTAAGTAAGGTTTTTCAAGCTCTTCGAGTGGTATTCGTTGCTTTGTCTGTTTTATTCGGGGCTATTTGTGCGTTGGTGTTAATACGGGTGCTCCAATTTTTGCACAACTACAAAGAAAAAGAGCTAGGTGTTGCGTCCTTCCCCGAATATAGCGGTTGACGCCCGCCTATCCCTGGAGTTGAAAACGAACTATAATTGCAGTTTTTTCCATGTATGAAACACCATGACTTCTTGGCCGTAAAAGCCCTGAACCTCAGACGTTGCCGTGTTTACCATTTCTCTCCGAACATCCCAACAATTTTGCAGTCACCACCCTTTCTGCAAAATGTACCTATGGTCGCAGGACCTGTATAATCCATTGTATACAAACCCGCCTCAACATGTTATCACGCTTAATTTGTGGGGTCACAGAATAGATAATGATACCTTCTTCTTTGACAGCAAACATATCTGTTGACGTAAACAACAGCATGTTGCAAGTTGGATAGTATAAGTATAGTATAAATGCAGATTCAGTTATTTTGTTTCAGATTTGCCCTTATTTTACCACATTTTCTATTTGCTGTTGCAAACGCCGCAGCCATTATCAACCGACCTGATGGAATAGATATCCATTTTTCTCCTCTTCCAAAGCCAATAGATAATGAGATATACCTGAACCTCTTCACCTATGCCCATTTGATTGATATATCCTACTGCATTACAAGCATGGGAGGGTTATCCAAGCCGTTTAAGTGCGAACTCGATTGCGAGAGACGTTTTCCCAACTTGACGTTGGTATATCAATGGTACTTCGATGAGTCCGTGACAGGATACATTGCTACCACTTATTCCAATATCTTCAACTACAATGACACCACGGAAGCAAAGGCACCCAAAAAGACTATAATAGTATCGTTGAGGGGAACGAGGTCCATATTTGACACATATACGGACTTGAAAGTGGATATGGTGGATTATTCCAACCTTCGATACAAGTTACCGTATTGCGGGAGGAACTGTAGGGTTCACCAAGGCTTCTTTGAATACTTTCTTCATACGTTGGGAAATATCCATCGGATCTTAGAAAAGGAGCTCGAGTACGAAAACTACGAATTGCTTATCACTGGTCATTCAATGGGTGGTAGCGTTGGACTATTACTAGCTCTTCATTATCTTGACCTTGGTTACGATAAGATGACCCTAGTGACTATGGGTCAGCCATTGGTGGGAAATAAAGAATTTGTCCATTGGGTAGATAATGTGATGGGAAGCTCATTTGAACCCAGGCATAATACGTTTAATAGGAAATATTTCAGAGTGGTCCACAAAAACGACATCGTAACTACTATTCCTCATAGCAATCTTCTAAATATTTATCATCAGTTTGACAACCAAATCTACTTGAATTGCTCCTCATCAACGACAGTACCATTTCCTGATACTGTAGTTGACTGTGGGTTTGGTGACAACGAGTACTGCATTAGAAAGGACTTCGATGGGTTGGGATTAATTGATTACATTAGTCGAAATTATTTCCAGAGTCACAATACCTACTTTAGAAGATTAGGTCTCTGTGGCACCAAGATTAAATAAGTATTAGGCTGTATAGCATATGTACATTTGTAATAAAATATTACTCTAGCGCCGACTGAACCCGAACCTTGGCATGTCGTTATCATCGCCATCATCGTCATCATCAACGTCCTCTTTGTAGCTTACTTTTCCTCTCGCTTGCCTCTTGGTCTTTGGCTTTGCCTTTGCTGGGGCCAAAGGTTGCGAATCTTCGTCTACAAATAAGCTCATTGGCTCGCTTGGAGTGTGGGTTCCATTCTTGTTTCTAAAGGAGAATTGGTCCTCAGTTTCACTTGTCTCTTCTAAGTTTTCGTCCTCGAAGCCCAATCCTTTAACAGCACTCATGTGTCCTGTGAAATCTTTGGAAAGTTGTTCTTCGGCTTTGCTTGGATCAAGATCATGGTTAGGAGCATAGTTTGCGAAGTTTATTTCATTATTAACAGCGAAAGTATCCATTTCCACGAATGTTCTTGAGACATTAGGCTTGAGCTTGATATTCTTTTGGAATGTCTTGAAGTTTTTACGGCCCTTATACTTCTCATTAAATGATTTCGTAACTTCGACTGGGTTCGGAACTTCCCGTAATTTGACCTCGATCGTCTCTACTATTGCTAGATTTGATAAGTCATCTCTTATACTTTCTTCCTCTTCATCGTCAATTCCAAGCTCAAATCTTATAGACTCCTCTGCCTTCACTTTGGTACTCTTTATAGCATCAAACAAAGACACTTTTGGCATAAATTTAGGTAGTTTCTTGGGACGTTCTGGATTGACCTCGGGACTTGGTGGTCTTTTACGTTTCGTAGAATGGCTTTCCGGTTCTGGCAGCTTCTTATCATCATTGGAATCTGACTCTCGTGAATTATCGTCAGGCAGAGCTTCGGCCATACCTTTCTCATTATTATTGCTTAATTCTTCGGGTTGTTGTTCGATACGATTTTCGGTCGCTTCTTTGGGTGCTTCACTCTGTTCTGTTTCTACCTTTTCCTCTTTTAATGTCTCTGGGGTCTCCTCCTTTGACAGGGCGCCGAAGTCAAAGAAGTGCATCTTGCTTACCTTCTCGTACCTTCGTCTTTTCCTTGGTTGAGAAGCGGTGTTGCTATCTTCTTGACGACGTTTCAAATTAAACACATCAAAGGAATGAAGGTTCTCTATGGTCAGGTCTTTGACTCCTTGCCAAAGATCGCCTTCCTGGTTTGATTTTGCTCCAACCCCCAGAATGAACTTTTCAAGACTCTCGTTGGCGGTATCATTATCCTTACTATCCACCGTGAAGACGATGCACTTTAATCTCTTTGCTTCTAGCTTGATATCTTCAAGTAGATTAACTTCATCGAGCTTACTCTCGTGAAAGTATTTCAGCTTTTGTAATGCCACCGGCACGCCTCCTAGCGATAGTATCCAAGGAGAGAACGTGTCATTGACTCCAGCAAAGAACACGGCTACAACACCCTTTAGCAATTGTTGACGAGATGAATCTGGAATTAGATAATCACAGTCTTCTGGAATGAGGTCTTTATAGTCCAATTGTAAGAACCACTTGTTAATGTTATATGGCTCTTCTTTAATGACGTCTATCCATTTGCTGTTGACTATTGGGATACCTCTCAGTACAGCTATCGTAGAAGATCTGGAATTGGATTCTTTGGGCATATAGAAGTGGGTCGCTAGTTGTGGATCATTTGTGATTCGCAAGTCAATGCTTGAATGTAAGGGGTCTAATTGCTTTATCTCGCTGCTGTCTGAAGTAACGGTGAAGGGTTTCCATTCCACCAGGACTGGTGAATCTGTCACATCGGAGCTTGCACTACTGAGAAGTTCTATCTTCAAGTGTGGCTCGCTGGTGAGGTCTAGTATTATTGGATCCTTCTCACCTTTGGATAACTTATAGGTCTTTCCGTTAATGGAGGACTTAGCTCTTGTCAAGACCTTTATGGAAAGAGGAGTGATGTAGTCGGCATCATGCAAATGGCTCTTGGATACTGATCCTACAACGAGCTCCAATTGGTACCGAGAAACCTGCTGGGCGTGAAATCTGAAATCGCAGTCCTCGTATCTTCCTAGGAGGTAGGACTTGCCTGGTATTAGTGGTCGTACTTCTACAATTGCTTGGTTAGTATGTGTGAAAGACTGGGACAAAGCATGGATCATACTCCGTACAATGATGATTCCTTCTGTACTTACCGCCATTGGGATCGCCCTCATGAGTCGCTATCCACATTTTAGGATAGGACGATTCCTTATTAGAGCAGTTTATTCTCTACGATATCTATCGCCGATTCATACACTTATGTCATATACATGTATATAATACACATACACCATTCCGTAGTCCATCAGCTATATGACAAAGACCAAGTCGCGCTCTGCTCCACATTCTAGTTCATGGCAACTTTTCGTGCGTGAGATATTTTGCAAGCGAGCGAATTTATTAGCTTTTAACTTTGGTAAAAAGGAATTTACTGCTTAACATGCATTGGTTACCTTGCGGATAGAGGTTTTGTTGCTGGTTGTGACTCCGCGAGATTCTGTGTTTTCTTGATGTTTTTGTTGTTTTCTTTTTTGTTCTTCCGCTTGTGTTGATAGATGCGATTTTCTTGCTTGGTGGGAATGTGTTATTTTGCAGCAAGGAAGAGATAGACAATTATTGGGGCAAAAAGGATTCATCGTTGCATTGATTGAACATTTATTTGTATGTACATCGCTATTTTGTGTGGATGATATGCCAATACTCGCCATACTGTCTATTCAATGGAGTATTCCTCCCTTTGCCTCAACAGTTTATCTAAAAGAAGAACTTGCTTTACAACTCACCACTACACTCCATGACCGTACTCAATGACGAATATTCTTATTCTGTTAAAACTATAAACGTAAATATACAAAAGGTATAGATACAAAGATGCAATTTATCTATTCTTCTCGAAACTCCTTCTCCGCTATAAAACACTCCTCTTAAGCCTTGGCCCTCTTGGTCTGCTTCTCGACCTTGTTGGCAACCTTGGACTTCTTCAATGGGGCCTTCTTGGCAACCTTCTTGTTCTGGTTCTTCTTGTTCAATTTCTTTCCAATAATCTTAGCAACCTCATCTGGAGCACCCAATTCCAACAATCCCTTTTCGAATGCAGATAATTTAGGACCGCTAGTCTCCTCCTTCTCTTCGTCAGCCTTGATGTTCTCAATAACATCAGTCTCCTCGTCGTACAAGTTTTCGGCGTAGTATAATGGCAACGATGGAGACTTGGTGGTCTTCAAGTTGACACTTCTCAAGGTGTCCTTCTCGAAAGTGGCCAAAGTATCCTGCAAGTTCTGGCTCAACTCGTCTTCCTTGAATGCAGAGTTGACAGAACCGATCTTGATAGATATGTTGACACCCATTGGTGGCAAGAAGAATGTGGATTGTAAGCACTTCTCCAATTGGTTCTTAATAGTGACGACGGAGATCTCCTTAGGGTTACCAGTAGAAGTCACTCTGATGGGCAATGGGATCTTGTTGCTTCCGTAGAAGATTTTACCCAATAAAGTAGGCATCAAGTTCAACAAGGCATCGTCGACGATGAACAAGTCGTACTCTGATTGCAATTGACGACGCTTCTCGAAGTTCTTGTATTCGTTCTTTAACGTCTTTAATAGAAGAATCTGTGTTATGGTTGGCAAGTTCTCGTTCTCAAGAGCTTCTATTTGCTCGGTAGTAGTAACCAATTGGTCTCTGATGATTAAACAAGTCTTCAAGCTATCTTGGTTGTAGAGGGACTTAGTCAACTTTATTAACTTCGGCTTGAACTGTGGCTTCTCGGAGACAAACTTCTTGGTATTTATTTGTAAGTACAAGTTGCTGTCCTCGTCTTCTTCAACGTCGTCAAACAAGGTGTTAGATTTGGTGTCTTTTGGCTTGTTTTGTTCACGTACCAAGAACTTGGTCAACTCGGAGATGGCCTTAGCAGCAACCTTTTGGGAAACCAAAGTGTCCTCGGACGACTCAGTAGACTTAGTTGCCTTCTTAGCTACAGGGGCCTTGGTGGTTTCCTTTTGTTCTGCTTCCTTCTTCTTTTGTTCCTTGATCTGGATTTTTTTCACTTTTTCCACAGATGGGGAAGATGCGTTGGATAAGTTGGACTTGACAGCACCAACCTTCTTGGTTTTAGCCGAGACTGGGGTTCTTGGCGACGACAACCCTTTCGATCTAGTTCTGGCCATTTTTATGTATATGTATGTCTAAAGTATCCACAACGAATGAGATAAGCTCTTCTCTTGTAGTCTATTTTTCAAACTACTTCTGATTCCATAGTTAATTTTGGAGGTCTCATCTCGTCGCAAAAAAAAAAATCTGGGACATCTGCGCGGTCGTGTGTTCACCGGGAACAATAGTTTAGTAGTTACTGTGTGCGACTACAATCTTCCAGTATTACCGTGTATTATTACTGAGAGTATGGCTGTGAAAAACTGATTAGTCGCAGAGTGTTATTACGTATGAATGTGAAGGTGTTGCACAGAGACGTCTACATATACAGATGTATTGATATATTGATATATTGATATTTTCATATATGTTATACATCTATACATATATAGAAGTAAGTTCTCGTTAAGCCTTGATTGAGGAACATAGTATTATTCATTATTTTATCGCATAAAGGTATTTTGCTCTTTAATCCTCTAACGGCGGAGGCATAGTCGTTTTGGCTAACGTTCTTGCGCTCTCTGTCTGTTTCCGTCTGCCTTCTCCCAAGCGGGCGTTTTTGATGGTATCTAGGACGATTGCAGGCACACCGTTATCTATATTCTGGAACAATACCTGTGGTTCATCGTTCAAGTCGATCTCGCCCTGTATTGACTGAGACGCCTCCAAATTCTCGTGTGCAATCTCGTAGTCTTCTTCCTCCTGTTCATCTCTGTATTTCCGTACTATGGAACTATCAAATCCTCCGAGTCTTTCCCAAAGAAGATGGGAAAGCTCCTGTGGAGAAAACAATGTCTTTTGATTAGGGCCCTCTTCTTCTCTGTCCCAATGATCCCACTCTGCATGAGGAGAAAGCGGCGGCGAAATGAGAAACCTTCTACTCCCACTCTCCAGCGGCAACTCCAAGTATTCGACAAGGTCGTCATTATTCAGTTTCCAATTCACTTCGATATCAGAGTTCAACTGACCATCTTTATTTGGAGAAAGTAACAAATCGGGATTCTTCATTATGCTGAATTTGTTGTCTTTTATGCTGTATGATATGCTGGTTTTAGCCCACTGTGGGGATGCTTTTAATAGGCGTGCAATCTCTGATGAAACATCGCTGGACTCACAGATGATTAATATTCTTCCAAACCGAGGAAGCGACACCAATTCTGAAAGATAGCTATTTTCGTGAGCTATGAAGTTAACCAATGGCTGTGGGTTGTTCAAAAGCTTGTCTGACACTTTCGTCAAGATCAACGTGTTCGTGGGGCTCCTTCTAGAAGCTGCCATTTTTGGCTCTGATATGTTTCTGCTGTATTCTATTGCTCGTTCTTGTGAAGCAACTCAATATGTATCCATCCGATTTCTTGCAAACTTCGTCGTTTCGTATGTTTAAATACCTATAAACTACAATCGCACTCGTGTCTTAACACTCTGCAATATAACTTCGCCACTACAACGACACTAAAGACGAAGAACCGTTGCTTAATTACTATTAATTGGTAAGGCTTTGGAGATCATGGCTTGGTGTATGGTGTATACAGGAAATCCGTGGAGCCGTGAAGATGGCTGTGAATTGCAAAATGGTCTGGGCGTTGATGATGCTCACCAGTGATGTAATACGGCTGGCGCAATTGGGTGAACCTTTGCGGTGGAATGTTGTGCCATCGGGGCGCTTATGTGCTATGGCTGTGTGGATATTTGAGGAAATGGAGGTTATACTAGCTACACCCTGTTATGTTTCCCAAGAAGGCTGTTAGTAGGGCTGTCAATAATTGTATGTTAACGTAAAGGTGTGTATTATGATACTGTGAAGTGTCTATAAAGGAGTGTGTTTTGTAGAGAGGTGGATTTAAATTTATATAGAATGCTAGTGAATGACTGTTTCCAAAGGAAATTATGATTGCAATTGAAAATTGCTGTGAAAATTGTTTTGCACCGAAGTATTGAGGAACAGGGCGGTCCTATGCCCAATGTTCTTATTATATCATCATATCTAACGAAGATTCATCATCTTCTTCATGCTCTTGCTCTCGCCTTTGTTCATGAGATCGCTCTCGTCGTCATTATCATTATTGAGTCTTTCATTACTACCATCTCTTCTGCTGGACTTGTAGAGGTCAAAGATAGACCAGAACTTTAAGTTCTCGTCACCAGCAACAGTAGCTAATGTTAAGCTATCTGGACTCAAGCACCCAGAGAGGATTCTAGAATCGTGAGCACCAACAATCTCCCCTGTTTTCTGTAGCGTAGGATAGTTGAACAAGGAGACATTGTTAGTAGGAAAACCATGTGTAGCCACAATTTCAAGACCCGTTCCAGCAGCATATCCCCAATTCAATGAACTGATCTGAGACCCAGTCTCAATGGTGTTGACTCTAGCGCCAGTGGTGGAGTTCCAGAAATTAATGGTTTTATCGGAAGAACCTCCACCCGTCGCTAAGAGAGATGGTTGATATGGGCACCAAGAAATGGCCTTCACTGCAGCCTTGTGATTAGCCTTAGTGAATAAAGGTTGAGCGGTATTGACAGTTGGGTTAGCTTGGTGGGATTGTCTGACATCCCAGATGCAAACTAAGTTATCGTTACCTCCAGTAGCAAATTGCTGTCCGTCGGATCGGTATTCAATACCACAGACTTCAGCCGTGTGAGTATTTTCCATTTTGGTCACTACATGAGATGCAATTCTCACGTCAGAATGATATAAGTTACCCAATCTGGAACCACTGGTCAAGATGTGTTGACTCCAGGCCTGAGATGCAATTCTTGTTTGGTGGTTATTACAGTTGATTGTTCTGAGCTTAGTGTTGGTTTCGATATCCCAGATTTCAATGAGTCCATCGTCTTTGCCAATGGAGATATAAGAACCATCGTCGGACCATCTCAAAGAAGTAACTAATGTCTTATCTGGTAACTCACATAAGATACCTACCGATCCGGTAGAAGCATTCCAAACGTAAACGGCATCTTCTAATCCAATGGCTAACAAATTGGTCAGAGACCAAGCAAGTAGGTTGAGGTAGAAGTCATCAACAAACCCAGGTGCATCCAACACTCTCTCTGGCGCCGTTGGGATCTTCTTAGCTCTTGCAGATGCAGCTGCTGGACGAAGAGATGATTTGCCTGTCAATCTGGATGTGGAATCAGCAGTACCGGAAATGTGGCTAAATAAGTTAATAGGCTTCTTTCTTTCTGGCGGTAAAGGTTGGTACAATAATACCCTAGAGTTCATTTCGATTCCGCATGCTTCGGCAACATGGTGTTGGTATATTTTTGAAGTTTGTGCCTTAATGTGGGTTTGTGGCGATGCGTTCGGGTGTGGAGCAGAGCTGGTGGTGTGTAACTTAGATGAAGTAGAGTTGTGACGAGATGGAATGAATCTGTCAGATGAAGTCGTTGAGGACTGTTGTTGGTTATCTGATGAACTTGAAGAACCGCCCTGACTGATGAGTGAGTTGGTTCTTCTTAACTTATGCTTCGGTGAAAGCGAAAGTGAAGAACTTGGCATATGGATGGTCGATTGGGATCTGATTGTGGGAAGTGGTGGTTTCAACAAGGTCGGTCTAGAGAATTTGGATGATCTGACTCTTGTGCCGTTTGTAGTGGAAGCGCCCAATTCTTCATTGGCGCTTATGACGGGCAATTCTGATACCGCTGAGTTCTTCCTGGAAGGAATGTGATTCAAGTAAATTGTCTTGTTGGAAACATTAGGACTCATGCTATGCAAGTATAGCCTTTTGCTTGGTGATAGTTGAGTCGGTAATGGTTCTACTGCTGGGGAACTATAGTAGGTTCTCTTTTTGGAGTTCTTGGAAATGTCTGTCAAATGGTTGATGATCTGATCTTTGTTCTCCAAGAAGGACGAGCTTGTTGGCTGAGCCGCCGCAGCAATGGTGGTTGTAGTTCTGCTCCTAACCGGCGACTCGTGTCCTGGAGACTCGAAGAAGATCGAATGAGACATGGCAACTTGAAGTCAGGGTTGGTATATTTTCGAAGTTGATGTTGTGAATGCAGATTTTTGCTGGTCAGATCACGATTCCATTTATGATGCTACTAGGGTGATAATGAGACTGAAAGTGAATAAATGCTGTTTGGAACGGTTTGGCTTTAGTGAAGCAACCAGAACGTCAGTGGGCAGAGCGATAGCGTTACAGCGTTACAGCGTTGGATGGACGTCAACGAGAAGAAAAGATGCAAACACACCAAAATCTGAGATGGAAGTCAGTTCTTTTCAGGGATTTCGCTGAATCGAGGCATCTAATTGAAACTGCTCTGACAAATGCCCATTAACAGAATTTCACCTTGAACGGGAAAATATCCCAACTTCTCTGGCACAAATTGTAATTAGTATACTGCTTTAGTCGAAAAGCAAAAATTGCAGACTAAAGCAGATGTTTACAAACTCGCCCAAATAGGCAAATTAATGGGCAGCCAAATGAGGGATCTGGATTTCGCAGCACAAACAGGAGGAGAGGGGCAGGTGGACGATGGGGCAGAAGTTGCGAGGGTCTGGTGGGCGTAGTAAGGTGGGGTGGCTGTAGTGTGAGGTGTGTAGTACATTGCTTATGGTATCTGGTGATCTCTTTTATGTGTAGGGTGTGGACAGTGGTAGTATTCTGGGTATGATGTTGTTTGTATGTACGGCATTCTGGATACTAGTATGCTTGCTATGTGATCAAGAAAATGAAGAGATCTGTCTATTAGCGCTTAGAGAAATGTTAGTACGTAGTTGTGATCTATACTTTGTATGTTTTTCTGTGATCTCCTGCTTCCTATTTGGTATGAAACGAACCCTGCTACGAGCTGTACCATTGAGTATATCCATCGCAGCACAACATACTGAAGAAACATCTTTGCCGCAGTATGCAATAAGTGCATCCTTCTCTTAGACAATACCTTTGTTGACGCACTCTCTTTGTTAGGGGACGCAAATACTGCGAAGAGATATCTCGGAAGAATCAAGAGATCACCCGATTGCATATTGAAGGGCCCGTCTACATATCTAAATATCCTGTTTGGGTGGCTTTATTCTAATTTCGATAGTGCTACACAATTCTTAACAATAGAATATATAAACATGAATGACGACTGGTGTTTGTTGCGAGGTTTATCATTTGGGAGCCCTTAAATGAAACCTGTATAGCATTGCCTTGGTAGTATAGCATAGAATAGTATTATTGTACCCTGTAAGCATCTCAGTATAGCCTAGGAGGTGACTTAGTTTCATTTCCAAAAACTTCAGCTGAGTTTAGATCACTTTTCACTCTTCTGTAATCTACAGTTTCCCAATTTCCACTTTATTATTTGTATTTAAACTATGTACATTGATCTAACGATAGTCCATGATAAATTTAAGCATTTGCTTTGATAGCCTGCTTAATCGCATCATTGACAGATTCCTCAAGGGTGATGTACTGAATTCCTAAGAGCTCTCTAGATTTAGCGTTCTTAAAGTTACGAATGGCAGAAAGATCAACATCTTCGGGATTTCCGACGGGCAACCGCTCACGAAGTTCGGGGAAGTTTTTCCTAGCAATGTTCAAGATCAATTGAGAGTTGAATTTGTCTGCCAAAGCGATAAGTCTTTGGCCCTTGGTTTCTTCTTTCTCAAACGCAAGAATGTGCGCATTAGCAACATCTCTGACATCAATGAAGTTACCAGACGTTTCAGGAATCTTATCATCTTTCTTCAAATGGAAGATAGATGTGACAATTTGAGCAGTATTGCTAATATCGCCTTTGGCTTCTTTGTCATTTGCCTGTGGTCCGACAACATAAACAGGGTTAATTGAAGATAAGGCGAAATTAGGCTTGTTGACTTTGACAAATTCCCAAGCTGCCTTCTCAGCTAAAGCTTTGGAAGCAAAGTAGGCAAAGAACCCATTCGACTTTCCTTCTTCGTACGTAATTGGACTGAAGAACTCTTCACCTCCTTCATATGTTGGATCTGCAAACTGTTGTGGCGAACCAATAGCGACAATAGAGCTGGTGTATACGACACGCTTAATTTGTGGAGCGATTCTATGGATTGAGTCTAAAACAAACTTTGTGCCGTTAATTGCAGGGATCAAGATATCTCTCTCATTGTCTTCGGCGTCAAATGTAACAGGAGAAGCTGTATGTAAGAAAGCAGTAACTTCTGGGTGGTTCCCTAAGGCTTCGTCAAAAGCTCCTTGCTTCTCCAATACTGGAACAACTTCAAATTGAAATTTCGGGCCGTAAACCTCCTTTAAATGATTACCCTTAGCAGCGGATCTTACAGAACCCACAACGTTGTAACCCTTGGAGGTAAGAAGTGAAATTATATGCTGAGCAATGAAGCCGGTAGCACCAGAAACAAAAACTGAGGTAGTCATGATAGTTTGTATTTCTTTTGTCTTAGATTAGGAAGGATTTTTAGCTTAAAGGATAGGCTGATGACATAAAAACTTCAATCGATGAAAAGGAGGCCAAATGCACTTCTTATATACCATAGAATTCGATTCACCATCTACAATGAATTATGCACTAGCCTAGGTGGACGTAGGCTTCGCCACAGCACTACTCTAACACCGCAGCCAATTGTTCAACTAATTGCAACCAAATAGTTTAACTCCGCAATGAGCTAATTAGGCAATAGCCCGTGGAACCCGAGCGTATTCGCAGGTACATAACGATTTCTCTTTGAATAATGAAGAGTATACGGTGGACGTCACAAGCGGGGTATGAACTATCTTTGACTCAAATGTAGATTGGATGCTCACCTTGAGACAATTAAGGTTGGCGATATAGATAGTGGCAAAATTATCGCAACATTTGGAAATGTGGAGTTATGCAGTATAGGGTATAGTAGGTCTCTCTAAGCCATCGTATAAGCATTATCGGTAGGATTTCCCCATTTTGCAGTAGTTCGGGGTATTGGATGGCACGGCTCCGTATTACACGGCCGATTCGGCATGATCGACCTTCTTTCTATACCATAGCGAAGGCTGAAATGTCTCAGTTTCGCTGTATTATTCATCAAGTTTACTCTTTTGCACCCATTTTTTCGCAGTAGACAATTGATGTCATAACTGGGTTCATTGTGATTACCATAGCTCTCCATGGATATAAGAAATCAAAATATTATACATTTCTCTTCTACGATTATCTGCACTGGGGAGCAAGGCGTTCTTCGTTTGTATCTAGTTAAATCCCGCTAACTTTACTCCACTTTGCTCTACCATACATAGGTCTTTCGTGGTTTCCTCTATTGCATTCCCAATGTCCTTTTTGCTTAAATGTAAAGAAGACACTGGAACCAATGTGATGTTAACACTCGATGAGCAAAGTGGGGGAAAGTGGAGACTGAGCAAAGTAGATAGCAGGGACAATAATTTCTCCTATGTCATCAATCACATATCATACATTACCCACCTATATTGTTCATGGCACACCATTACAACTAAAAATCAGAGATGTACAACATATTTGCCCTTGATCCCCTATAACTCTTCCTTACTCTCATATTCCATTAATCTATCCCAACAATCTGCAAAGCCATAAGCTACGTAATGTACTTATTCCAATATCTTCCTTATACTCCACAGCAAGTTCAATAAACGCTACCATATAACATTATAAGATGTCTCTTTCACTCTCGCGACATCTTCCAGACATTACCAGGCCTCTTCCGGTTCAACAAATTGGCTCCATGAACGAGGCTTGACTGCTACAACTAACCACAACAATCAGTACACGCTTCATTCTTTTCATCTCAATTGTATTGGAGTCATCCAACTCACGCAAATTTACATCTACATACACCAAAAAAATAGCGAAGATGCCAGCATATCACTCCACATTCATCACAGAAGATGCTGACAGCAGAATCATTGGTAACATAGTATTGTTACCACTCCACTCTAAATTTAGAGGACCAGCATACACACCAGACCAGGAATATGACATAATTGAGGAGGTGTTGGACTTGTTTAGAGCCAACTCGTTCTTCAAGAATTTCGATATCAACGGACCTGCTGACAGATTGTTGATCTACGGAATCTTGTTCGTGAGTGACTGCTTATCGAAATTGAACAAATCAGTCAATTACAAAGAAGCTGTAAGAGTATTAAATAATTTGTCCTTAGACAGTTTCAGCTTGCCTGGTGACGTTGGATTCCCATTGAACTCGTACTTCCAGGCCCCAGCCAACAAGAATGAAGCTGACTTATTGAGATCATACTTGCAACAATTCAGACAGGAGTTGGCCGATAGATTGTTGACCAGAATCTACGCCGACGATGAGACTACACCAAGCAAGTTCTGGTTGGCTTTCACCAAAAGAAGATTCATGAATACCAGTTTGTAGAATACACTGTATAGTTATAAATTCTTGGTACATGGTTATTATACATTAAGTTTTGTCTATTTGCTCAGATGTTGTCCCTGATATGTACAAATGGGATCCAGATCCCCACATTTTTCTTGTAGTCTCTGTACTGCTGTCCAAACAACTTATGGATCAAGAAGTACTCCTCGAACTCAATTCGAACCGTGAAGAAGCGGCGTAAAATGAACAAATTGGCTATGAAGTTGATCCAATTCGCACATAGCACTTGAACTCCTATTGCAAAGCACCAGAACCCGAAGTAACTGGGGTGTCTCATTACCGAGTAGATTCCATTTGTGACCAATTTGTGGTTCTCTCGTTTGGTTTCCGTCTCTATAATATGGGAAAACGACTCGGCACAGGTCTTCATTGCCAAAGCTCGAACCACTAGTCCCGTAACTACCATTATTCCTCCAACAATTGGGAGTGCTTTGGACCCTAGGAGGAAGTTTGTATTGAAAGGCACCACAGAACTTCGGTGGAGAAAGTACTCCCAAACCGTCAAAAGTTGCATGACCCAGAACTCGAAGTTTCCCTTGTTGCCGTAGACCAAAAACGACCTGCTGTGGACTTTCGTCTGGTTGTAGAGATATGTCATTCCGAATTCATTGAGAAAATGGCCCTGAAGAAAGAGGCCATATACCACTAATAGTGTGAACTTTCCAGCACCACAAACGAGAAAACATGCTAAAAAACCACTGACTATTCCAATACCGCTCGCCACGCCCACAATCTCCAATAGCGAGTTCTCTCGAGCATTGTAACCCATAATTATCCCACTGTTCTCTTCATCCATTCACAGCTTTCCATTGCCCCAAAATCGAAGCCTCTGAAAAATTGAATTTTCAGGCGCACTGGAAATTGAGACCTCTCTTACACGAATAGTGAAAAGTTTCGATGATGAAGAGATGGTGTTCAGATCATTCCAAAACAAGTCCTATATGACTTATCGGGAGGTTTAAGCTGGTATTGTGGATACAGTGATATGTCAGACGCCGAAAGTGAAGACTTTCCGTACGCTAGGTACGATCCAAACAAGGTGAATCTCCTTAAAGTAGCACTCAAATCAGTGTTTTTAGGAGTGGTTCTTTCGGTGAATGCCTTTGTATTGATTGCAAATAATGGCGCCGGGAGACTCAATTGGTACTTCATATTCCTTGCCGTTTTCCATATCCTTGAGTTCGTGAACACCGTGCTCTTCAACAACTCGCAGGTCGACGACGACTCGTTCATTTTGGAGGACAAAGAAATGCATGTTGTCACTGTCATGGCTACAGCAGAATACGTAGTACGAGTCCACCACTTTGGAATAGGAGCATGGCCAATAGCTACACAAATAGGATTGGTTGTGGTACTAATAGGACAATTCTGTCGTTCTGGTGCTATGTATACGGCTCTGGAATCATTCAACCATTACATTCAAAGAAATCAGCAAGAACGCCACAAGTTGATAACCCACGGCATCTACTCATACTTGAGACATCCAAGTTACTTTGGGTTCTTCTGGTGGTTTGTGGGGTTGCAGTTGTTCTTGAATAACGCTTTTGTTGGAGTAGTTGGATCTGTGGTATTGTGGAGGTTCTTCAGCGCTCGGATTGAGTTTGAGGAGAAGTTTCTACTCCAGTTCTTCAAGACGAAGTACATGGACTATAAAACGAAAACTGGTACGGGTATACCATTCATCAGATAATTATAAGGAAATAAGTCATTCGGTTTATAATGGCAGTAAAGGAGAATATTTTATCATAAAGTGGTTGCAAATCTTGAATCAGTCAACATCCCTAGTCTTAGCCAGAATTTGCAACCTTAAGTAGCATCAAGTTCTTATCAAAATCCAAAAGTACTAAAATATATCAGAATATTCCGATACAAATTCGTCTTTTTCCTCTCGATTCATTATCGGTAACATTACGTAGCCTACAACTTCTTAGAATATATGTTTATATGAACTTAAACGATAGAAGAAAACAAGCGAATCTATCTAAATCAATCTGTCTAGTCATAATTTGTGCATGATTTAGGGAATTTATTTACTTGGATCAACGCCTAATCCATTGGTGTTTCTGTACATCATGACACCATTGTTACCATCAACGAACTGACAAGATCTGGCGGAAGTCCAGAGCGCAGCCCACATGTTTTCGTCGGAATGTTGGTAGTGTTCACCCATGACCTTCTTAATGGCTTCAGTGGCTTCTCTACCGTTGTAGAATGGGATTCTAGAAACGTAATGGTGCAAGACATGGGTCTCTATGATATCGTGGAAAAGGTATCTACCAACGAAACCGAACTCACGGTCCATGGTGGCGGCAGCACCTCTAGCGAAAGTCCATTGTTCGGATTCGTAGTGTGGCATTCTTGGGTCGGAGTGTTGAAGGTAGGTGATGAAGACCAACCAGTGGTTGACAAAAAGGTATGGAATGAAGTAGTTGACGGCGACGTTGAAGGCACCGAAGTTCTTGTACCAGGTGTAGATAACGAATAATTGGGTAAGAATACCAATGTCAGAGAGAACAATGTACCAGTAGTCCTTCTTCTCGAAAAGAACAGAAGATGGGTTGAAGTGGTTGGCGTTCAATTTGGAGACACCTGGCAATGGTTGACCAGAAACGTTGGTGGCTAAGTATCCGAGCCATCCAACGGTCTGTTGGAAGATCAATTGGAGCAAGGTGTAGATTGGAGAGTCAGCAACCATGTCTTCAAGGTCGTCGACGCCTCTAGATTGAAGGAAGGTCTCCTTCTTCTTTGGAACGAAAACCATGTCTCTGGTCAAGTGAGCGGTAGCCTTGTGGTGCTTACCGTGGGAGAACTTCCAGGAGAAGTATGGAACCAACAAGTAGGAGTGCAAGACCCATCCGACGGTGTCATTGACCCAGCCGTAGTCAGAGAAAGCTTGGTGACCACACTCGTGGGCCAAGACCCAGATACCAGTACCTACAAGACCTTGGGCCCAGATGTAACCAGCCCAAGCAGCGAATCTGAGGGCTTGGTTAGGCAAGAACTGGATGTAGTTGTTGGCGAGGTAGCCCAAGGTGACCATGACGGCGATGTCTCTGAAGACGTAGTAGAAAGACTCGAGGAGTCTTCTCTCGTAACAGTGGGAAGGAATGGCAGACAAGATGTCCTTGATGGTGTAGTCTGGAACCTTGAACTCGTTACCCCAAGTGTCGATGGCGGTCAAGTTGGTGGTGTTCAAGGTGGCGACGTTGCCCTTCTTGTTGATAGAGGAGCCGGTGGAGCCTCTGGAGGCTCCTGTGGCGGAGGAAGAAGTCACACTAGACATGGATGTTGTTGTCAAAGTCTATATTTCTGGTAGCTCAATGGCTGGCGGAAGCAGCGCTAACGAAGGAACAGGTGGCGGAGAAGAAGAAACGAAACGAAACGAAACCAGGCGACGCAACGACGACAAAAATCTAATCTAAGAAACAGCGAAAGAAACAACCGCCCAGCGATAGATTATTTCCCACTGGAAATCCATCACTATTTATTACTTTTTGCACCACCATGTAGCAGCCGCCAAATCGGATCACAATTAGGAAAAAATTTTAGACATTTGCAGGATTAAGACGGGTAGGTGTTATGAGTTGTGTAGCAGAGCGGTGTATGTAGGAAGAGGAAGGCAAGTGTTGTCCAACGTTTTTTGGGTCCAACAAAACGGGGGATGAGTGAGAGTGTGAGATTGAGTGAGAGTGTGAGTGAATTGAGAGAGTGGTGAATGTGCATTTCGCAATGAGTGGAAGATTGTGGGTGGTGAAGATTATCGGGTTAATGGACAAAGAAAGAAAAGAAAAGAAATGGCTAAATTGGAATAGAATACTGGAGCAAAGAGACACGGTTTTGCAATTGGCGTTAGTTGTTATTTGGTGCTGGTTTATAGCTGGTGTTCAGTGGCTTGGTTAATAGTCGTTTTCTTCTCTTTTTACATGCTATCTACTCTGTCTTCTGGTACTCTTGGTTGTTTTCATCTCTTTTCTGTGTTTTCGACGGCCCTTGAAGATCTACTTCCTCCTACGAACAGCCATGTGTATCCACGCCAACCATCAATAGACAATCTCATCTCGTCCCACAATCAGATCGACCAATAACTGCTCTACCATTGCGAATTTCTTTTTACCCTTGCCTCGTATATACTAACTTATTACCACGCACCTCGTTCCGATACCGTCCACCATCAGTTCATGCCCCAATGCGGCAGGTTTGACACCAAGAATTTCTGACGACTCGTCCGTGGGTTGTGTGCAGCGCGATGGTGAACCACATGAAACACCTATTGGAGATAGGGGACGGGGTCAATTCGAGGTTTAGGGTTTGCGGCAGCGCTTAAAGGGGTGCATGTGTAGCCGTAGATGTAGATGAGATTATGAGATTCTTCCCATTGAGCTTGTAAAAAGAGTTTCATGGTCAAACTAGTAGACGTTAGGACGGATTGTCCCAGGCAGCCATCCTCGGCATCAGTCCCCCCTCCTTCTGGTGTTGCTCTTATCTACTTCATCAACCCGTCAAACGCCAATCAAACTTCGTAAAAATAACCTGACAAAAGAAATTTTAGTATCCAAAGCCCCGGTCTCCTGGATGTCGTCCGAAGAGCTATTGGGTTATCGTTTACCCTGACTCCTATTGTATGCAAGTTGCGATGTCCTGTGCCATTATGCGACTGTAGGACTCACGAGTGGGTCCATGGGTGGAGGCTTCAGTCTCTAGTTGTGGGGCTTAAGTTAGGCAATTTCGGGCGTCCTGGGCAATTAGTTGGTAGCTAAAACGACAGCTTTCGTGAACTGTTCTTCTTAACCCATCCTTTAGAACACGAACCTGCCATTCTGCTGAAAATCGCCAAAATTGGCTCCAGCCTTTTTTCCTCTTGTCTTCGACAATCCCCTTCATGGTAACTCCGAGGACCTCCATTGTTCATGTCTCTGACGGCTCTCTGTTGTCTAGCATATTTTATCCGCTTGTCCAATATATAGTACACCAGTTATTATTTTTTGGGGCACTATTTCTCAATCGGGATAACGCTGGAACTCTTCTAGAAGTCAGATTCAGACCTAGTGAAAGCTTGAGTTTAATGTCTTTAGTACGAGATTTGATTATCTCCGCTTCAGTAGAAGATTGCCCATGGAGTTTTTGAAACGATGGGGTTCGTTCCTTCAGATCTGGCTTAAATGTCTTGTGTTCTGTTGGATATGCTTAATTCTTTACATCTTCCATATCCTGTATGTCTCTTAGTGGAGATGGCTACGAATAGTCATAAGATGGAGTGAAACTATGGACTTTATTGAAATCCCCGTATTTCATGTATTAAATGATTATCTAACTTGACTCTTATCAAGAACTAAACTAATATTAGGTATTAACTTGAACTGAACTGAATACTGTATTTGACCCTGTTTTTGTGGTACCCTTAGATCCTATAATACCCATGAAGGTACTAGATCTGTACAGTTCGTGATGACTCTCCGCGATGCGTTCTAACGACATTTACCCCAACTTATCTCTAACGAATGTTACTCAATCTAGTACTGTTCATGTGCACATTAATATCAAGTCTGTCGGCGTCTTCTTCGATTTTTCTCAATCTAGTGTTCTGGCTATCCACCTCTTGACCCATGGTCTTAGCTGAACTGCTCAACTTCTTTGCATACAAACCGATCTGGTCCAAGTTGGAAGCAAGTTCCTTCTCCATCTCATCGTCCTCGGAATCGTTCTCAAACTGGTAGCGTTGGGCAGCATCCAAGTTCTTTTCTCCTTGGTATTTTTGATGAAGTTCTGAATTCGTGGCATTGTTGGTTATACCCAGCTTCAATCTCTGTTCACTGGCATACATCTCCTTACGGTTGGACTCTCTCATGTACTTCTCCTGAGACTTAGCAGTCTTAAGTCTTTCTTCTTGTTGACGCAATCTAGACTTCTTGTTGAAAGGGTTACCGGTGGCTGGAAGGAAGATGGTACCGTTCAACCTCTTCAATTCCTTGACCTTCTCATCAGCAATTTGTGTCTGAGTATCTGCCAACAACAAATTTTGTTCTGCGTTGTACAATCTTTCAGATTGGGCACCTAACATACCCATGGTGTTCGTGGCGGAAGCATCTGCTTCCTGAGCCATTCTCAATGTATTTCTGGTAGATGCAACGGATTCTTGCTTCACAAACCTTATATCCTGCTTAATGTTTTCAACTTCCTCATCCTCCGAGTTAACTTGTTCTTCAGCTGGAATGTCCAAATCGTCATATTCATCGTTGTTCAAGTCCACCTCATCTTCTGGCAATTCATTGAGATCCAAGGTAGCCAGGTCTGGATAGTGCTGCTTTTTGGGAGGTCTGCGGCCTTGTATGAACAGCAGTCCTGACGAAATATCGTTAAGATCAATTGTCTCATCGTCGCGAGAAGCGCGTGTAGACTCTTTTGGACGACGTCTAGCGTAAGGGTCACTAGGTTCGGTTGTTGCTCCAGAAGCGTATGAGTTACTTCTAGATGTTGGGGCTCCATACGGACTGTTTGCTGGAGAATATTGGCCGGTTGTTTGTCCGTTGCTTTGGCCATTTTGGCCACCGTAGGGGTTTCTTTGTCCATTCGATTGTCCACCATATGGATTTGACTGAGAGTTATTCTGTGCTGTATTTGTAGTGTATGGACTCTGTCTACCATTATTTTGTGCTGTGCTTGTAGTGTCTGGACTTTGTCTTCCATTTTGGCCGTTGCCTGCTCCACCATAGGGGTTCTGCTGACCCTGGTTTTGCTGTCCGTTGGCATTCTCGGCGTAGGGATTGGCTGCGTTACCCTGGCCGATGTTGGCATAAGGGTTTACAGGAGCTAAGCCCGGGCGTTGCTCTCTGCGCTCGACGGCGTAATTCTTGAACGCACCGAACTTGTCTTGTCTTCCTCCGAATGACAGGTTTGACTTGGTGTTGATTCCCGCCTTGACCAAGTGGTCTTTGATCTCGTCCTCAGTCGGATCCTTCTTCTGGAACATTTTCTTAATACCCATGGTGTGTGTGTGCTCTTGGCTGCTGGTGAGTATGTGTAATGAAGGTAACGTCAATCACACGAACTTGATATCAAAGAGTCCGACGGAGAGAATACGATGAGTCTCTATTTATATAGTTGACTGCCATATTTAGCCCATACAAACGATCATTTCTTTTGTGTGCGGAATACAGCCGGGTCACGTGGCAGAATTGTACAGTGAATGAGTACTGAGAATTTGAAGTAGTGAGAATTTGAAGTAGTGAGAAATGAAAGCGAGAACTGAGAAGTTTCTGTGTGTGAGGAATTATACCGTGTGCAGTATGGACAGGGTGTAGAATGGGTTATACGAATAGGAATGTTCCTTTGCCTTAAGGCTTGAGTGGATAAGAGGGTATAAGAGCTAGAAAGAATGGAGTGTACGTGTGCGCATGTACTTACACTGGAAGATCAACCCATTTCCAATGTGAACAGAACAGTAGAAAACGAAGTTTGCAGCTTCGAGCTACACTTCGATTTGACATTTCAATTCCAATTGCTGCAAATCGACTTTTCATGAGGGGAATGCAGCCACTGGGTCAATTACCCATTTCGATGTTGTAGTATTATTCCGTATGAAGGAACTTGGAAATTGGGGTGTTCGTCCCAAACTCTGGGCATGAACATCGATAACCGTGTCGGTTTATTGAATACCATAGGATTTGGTCATACTCGGGATATGGCTCTATAAGATATTGATCTTTTGTGTATGTAGAATAACGCATTGGTGCTGTAGTTCCTAGTCTGGTTAAACTCTTCAGCCAACCCACGTAGCATTTTCTTTGTTGATAATTCTCCCAATCGAAGAAATGCACCCTAACAAGACTGAATTACTCGACGAGAGGCTGTTGCTTAAGAGTTCAACATCGGTAAACACGTAATGCATACTATTGAAGGCTTCAAAGAGCACCACTAACTTACCTCGAATCCTGATTTTACATGCCCACGAGCTGACTGGTCCAGGATTTTGCAATTGCCCCACGTCTCCATTCTCGGGTGCGAAATTTTCCCCGGCCAATCACAGAGCTGTTTCACATCCATGAAGCATGGCATTCTCCACCAATTCGTTCTTTCGAAGCCCCGAATTGCTGGAGCCTTCTTGGGATTCTCCCGGGGTAAAACAGGAGGAATGTGCATGGGTGTGTTATCTTTACGATGTAACTTGTAGGGGTCCTCCGTGGCCCAAATGCTTAGCACGCGGTAAAAATTAAGCGTAAAAAATGGCCAACACAGGCTTATCACTAATCCGACAACTAATCCGACTCCTCTCTCATACCATCACCATTAGACAACCAGACATCTTTAATTGGCAGACTGATGTACATCATCATCACCAACCTACCTATATCACATACATACAAACAACTACTCTTACATCACACGCTAACCATTACAATTCCTCACCTCTAACCCCACCTTTTTGTGGCTGCAACCCAATACCCAAAACGTACCGTGCATACTGATTCTTTGGTGTTCCTCTTCACATGACTCACTCTCCGCTGCCGTCTCATTCCCATCTCACTGCCGTGCAATCCTGTTTTCCCCGGTACGCCCCGATACCGTTCTACGCTAATCGCACTGCGCTCACTGATCCACTGTCCCCGTTCTGTCGCTAACTCACTCCTGTAGGAGTGTCTCTGGTGGTGATTTTTCATGCTTAGCTACTACCATGTAATACTGTTAGCGACTTATTGGTGGTTGTGAGGATGCGATAAATAAAATTCGTTGATGGATTTGTTCTGGACTGCTTTGGTTCTTCTAGATAATTTCTTCTTTGTCTGTTTCTTTTTGCTGTGCTACTTTTGTTGGTGTTTGGCTTCTCATTTGTGAACTTACTGCTACTCATTGCTACCTCTTCGTACACTGTACCTCAATTGCTGCACGAATCATCCGTTGGTCCCAATCTAACACGATAGCAAAAATCCTCTGAAAAGTTTACCCTAGGATCCATAGATAACCATTGACGTCTAATCTCGCCAAAATGTCTACTACTTCATTATCCAAAGCTCCGGTAATCGAAAAGAAGCCTATCAACTTCTCCAACATCTTGTTGGGTGCCGGTTTGAATATGTCCGAGGTCACCACCTTGGGACAACCATTGGAAGTCATCAAAACAACCATGGCTGCCAACAGAAGTCTCACCATGGTCCAAGCCGGTAAATTGGTCTGGTCCAGAGGTGGTATCCTCGGTTTCTACCAGGGATTGATTCCTTGGGCGTGGATCGAAGCTTCCACTAAGGGTGCAGTCTTGTTGTTCGTTTCTGCCGAATCTGAGTACCAATTCAAAAAGCTCGGAGCCAGCAACTTCGTCTCCGGAATGGGAGGAGGTGTCTTGGGTGGTTTGGCACAAGCCTACTTAACCATGGGTTTCTGTACTTGTATGAAGACCGTTGAAATCACAAGATCAAAGCAAGCTGCTGTGCCTGGTGTTGCTCAGCAAACCAGTTTCCAGGTCTTTAAGGAAATCTACAAGAAGGAAGGTATCAGAGGTATCAACAAGGGTGTTAATGCCGTTGCCATCAGACAGATGACCAACTGGGGTTCCAGATTCGGACTCTCCAGATTGGCTGAAGAGGCTATCAGAAAGGGTACTGGTAAGCGTGACGACCAAAAGTTAAGTGCTTTGGAGAAG
Organism: Scheffersomyces insectosa; assembly: GCA_030572575.1. NCBI lineage: Eukaryota > Fungi > Ascomycota > Pichiomycetes > Serinales > Debaryomycetaceae > Scheffersomyces > Scheffersomyces insectosa. Next base: position 144,958 of record JAJMAO010000012.1, read on the forward strand.
ATCGGTGCCTCTGTCATTGGTGGTGGTTTATCAGCATGGAACCAGCCTATCGAGGTTATTAGAGTGGAGATGCAATCCAAGACAAACGATCCTAACAGACCTAAGAACTTGAGTGTTTTGAGCACTGCCAAGTACATCTACCAAGGTAATGGTATTAAGGGTTTGTACAGAGGTGTCACCCCAAGAATCGGTTTAGGTGTCTGGCAAACTGTGTTCATGGTTGCCTTCGGTGACATTTTCAAGAGAATGTTGAACGCAGACGGTGCTGGCCATTGATTTATAGAATACATGTTAGGTGTGGTGACGAGGAAAGTTCTAATCCTCGTATATACGATGCAATGAGCTCATGGCTGAGTACATGACTCAAAGTCATATTGATTCATTGGGTAACACAGTGCAATGATCATTTTAATTCAATAAATATTAGACATAAACTTGGGTGCAAATTTAGAAACAATCTTCTGATTGTTCAAACACAGAGAAATCGTTTAAATCGTAGCACGATTGAGTCAGAGTAGAGCATCCCGTACATGTAGTATATGATATCAATAAATAGTGGGCTCTTGGCTAACATGGTCCGTGCAAGTATTCAAGATTTCTAGATCAGGATTACTAAGACTATACGCATATTCGGCATGTCCATTCGTAAGTCATAAAAGTTAACTGCTGGACTGACCCGATTAAAGTCACTGGTGACTGCCACCATTAGAAATCATAATCATTGCAATTGATAAAGAAACTGAGAGAAGGCTATTGACATACATTGTAGAATAAAAATGCAAAAAAATAGTGACTCCTACGCGGTTCGAACGCGTGCATCTTTACGATAGTAGAACTTGAGTCTACCGCCTTAACCACTCGGCCAAAGAGCCCTATTAATGTAAAACAAAATGTCTTCGTGTAAGATGTTCATTTAAAGTCACGTGATTTACCCTCGGAAATAAATTCGTTGTATATTGTCTATTTACCCACCCAGTTTGTTCCAATACTTCTTAAAAGTCAATAAATACAATTCCAATAACATTCAGTTAACTTTATAGATACATTGATTTATATCGCTACCTTTTCGGCATGTATGATTTATATTTTCAACTCTCACACGAGAACTTCAGGACCTCGGAAGTCACGCTTATCGTAGAATGCCCCGATATGAAAATAAGCTGCAAACAATATGACGACCGTTTGGTGAATAGCTAGTAACTAATATCATACTAATAGTCAACGGTCAAGGAAAGTAGTATTTACATCTTTCAATTTGTTCTGAGGGCAGAATATTAAGATTCAAAATTCAAGATCTATATATTGCGTAATATTTTAAGATAGTCCATAAATTTGACAAAAAGTAATAATATCTGTTAATTATAATTGCTCTGATCTTAATAGGAAGGCTTTGCATTGCTGTTTATTGATGACATATTAGTTACAAAATCTACATTCAATAAGTGTTACAATAATTTAGTGGTACAATATGTTGTTTATTATATTTCAATCCAATTCAATTTTTAAATCATAGCTATCAATTATAATACTTTTTATCAGACATCAGTCATACATATTTTCGTAGAAGTACAGACGTATAAAAACGTGAGATGCAATGCCAGTGGCGTAATAATGTGGGATGAACAGTGTTACCTTGTTCCCCAACGGTCATAGCAGTACAATCCGAAGATAGTCAAAGCCAAACCGAAATTTTGCAATTTTGAGAAATTCTTGCTCTCCCAGAAGAAAGAGATAAGGATGATTACGATTCTCTTCAAGATATTCGCAATGGAATAGTTAATAGGGCTAATCATACCCAAGATTTGGAAAGCAAGTAACGATTGCAAGAAGTGACTTACACCGTTTAGGATAATAAGAGAGAAAGTGTATGTTGTCAACTGGCCCAAGGAGAACAGGTCGTTGGAGAATGTTTCCAGGAACAAGTAAACTGGAATAGTGGCAGTGAATCCGATAGCGGAACAGTAAAACAAAATTGTGAGCTTGTCTACCTTTCCCTCGTTCTCCAGCTTACCGTTTGTAGGAAGTACTTTCTCTGGTTCGATGGTGAGACGGTTTTTGGCGAAGATATTTTGTGACACGAAGATCAACATGGAGATAAAGGCATAAACAAGTCCAGTTACGTAAAAATTTCCGGTGTTAGCGGCCGACAGTTTCTTGTAGCATGTAAGCATGATTCCCAAGATGAGTGGTATGAGGGTGATGTAAGTAATCAATTTGTAGTTGGCTCCGAAAAACACGCGGTACACCAATACGGTAATCAAGGGTGAGAGGGACTTCACTGTGTGAACAAGTGATACTGGGATAATGGATGTAGCCTTGTGACTTGTGATGTGGCCGATGAACTGGAAACCACCCATTGGAAGCGTAGTTCCTAAGATTAGGGATGTAGGAACCACGAACTTTCTGAGGGACAACTCTTTTGGAAGAACACCCTTGGGGAAGTATGGAGCCAAGCTGGGTTTTATGCCAAGCACAGCTAGGAGAACGAGGCACATAATGCAGTTGAGCGAGAACTGGAACTCGGTCAATGTTATTGGGTACTTGAAGTTTGTCAAGATCATCTTGGTCGAGTTGGCGGAAATGATGCTGAAGATGTACCAGTTGACGCACAACACTAGTACTTTCACGTCTATAGGTGGTAACCACGCGAGATACCATTTTGTCAGCGATTGCGAGTGGGTACTTGTATGGATGTAGTCTTCTGTCTTGGAGAAGAAGTAGCTTCCACGTCCATCTCTCACTGGAGACGACAGTTTTGATAATGGCGGCGTCAACGGAAGTTGAACATTGCTGTTTCTGTTGATGTTGTTGTAGTTGGCCAAGTTGATTTTGTTATTGGGAGATGGGTGGTAGAAGGAGGCCGAATTCTTGTTGGTGGTGATATTGGAGAGGTTTGTCGACGAGTTGTTGGGGTTGATTTGTGATGACTTGTAGAGCTGGTGGGGACGACCCATGGTGGAGAGGTTTTCTATGGACGGATTCGCACTCATTGTTGTGACGGTGCTATGCTATATGGCTAGGACGATTCTAGTGCTCAAAACAGGGACTCTGGTTGCTTTTCTCTCAGAAGCAAACTCCAGGTGATATATACTATGCTACTAACAGTGTACTAATGAAGTGTATGTTTTCACTTGTTAGCGACAAAATAGCGTGAGACTGTGACAGTGAGACTCGTGGCTGGATAGGACAAATACAAAGACAAGGCAGCAACACACACGAAAACGATGAGATTCGGTGAGGCGGAAATGGCTGAAAAGCGAATACGACGATGTACACACTTGGGTAGGGCGACTGGAGCGTTTAAAAAGCAGATCGACGGTCTATATAGCCTGATTGATGGGCCTGTGGTTTTGAACAACAGGAAGAGTAATGTGAGAAACGTTGCTTAAAATAAATTGTAAAAATTTGTATTTACACAATCGGAAAAAAATACAAACAGAAGAGAAAAGAAATTCTGGTACCTGAACGAGACTGGATATCGCTGAAATGGGAGTGTGGTCATGTGATGTATGGCCATGCTCCACTTCGCTAAAGCAAGAAATCGCTGTTCAGAGAGCCAGAATGGGGGATTTTTCCTTGGGCTAGGAATCTAATGACTTGGATATCAAGCAGGGAGACAGAAATCGCTATTAAGGTATCCTCAGGTGTCCCAATGGCCCCAATTGACCACCACCTTCTCCGTGGTGCTGGTGCACGGCCCAACCGATTTGGAACATTTCTGTATGTTACAGGAAGGAAATGAAGAGACACCAGATCCATGCCGCAGTCTTATCTGATGCCACAAAGCCGATCATTTGCTTGGGATGTAACTCCGAATCAACCCCGAATTAGCATCAGAATGCAAGTGACTGCAACAGTATACTATGGAAACAGAGCTGGCATGGTTTCCAGCCACGGATTGCTGATTCTGACCCCCTTTCTCCTTGTCGATTAGGCTTTCGATGGATCTTCGTCACTATTCCCACCGCAGAAATCGCATCTCCTATCTGAAATTTAGGTGCGGTTGTGAACCCGCAATGGTGAATTCTTTCCCATTGTTCAAATTAGAGCGTTTTGGGTGCAACTGCCAGGAGAGCGAATGGGAGAGGCAGGCAACGGCTTCTTAATTAGCTGAAGCTTATATTGCAGTGGGCCAATTCGTGCCAGTTAATCCAGATCCGGTTCGATTTTCTCCTTGATAATATCTGCTGTCGAAAGGACGTGGGAGGTTGTATTGGTGCTAGTGATCCCACATCCTAGTACTGGGCCACATGCAGTTGAGCATAAGCACATTTTGAGAGTGCTGTTGGATAAGCCCGTAGGTGGCAATTTTCACTAATTTTCGAAATTCTCCACTTGAACTTGGTTGCCCCACCACTCCCAATCATTACAATTACCTGCAAAACATATCCACCACCTTCAATGCCACCACCATCACTACCATCACCTCCTCATAGTCTCTAGTATCACACGCAAACCCAACCCCGGTGTGCGCACGACTATCCAACCAACGCGAATTTTTAACAACACACTACTTTTTGGCGTCGTTATAAGATTACAGTCAAGAGACTTGAATGACAGTTGGCAACGGTTTTACACAAAAAACATCTAGCATTTACGACCTAGTGGTGTCTATCTAAAGAATAGTGATCCATAGCAGTTGTGTGCCATTTTCGGGGGATTTTTCCATACCGTATTCGTAGAATTCATCACCCATAACCGTGTAAAGTACCGTGTGATCCAGCTATATACAACTACACAGCAATGTCCAGCATAGTGTTGTTTGTAGCCAAGCAATTGGTGAAAAGAGCGATAACAGACCCGTCGGGGATCGACGAGGATCGTCCTGACGTGTCAACCCCAGACGAATTGGACGACACCAACCCAGTAGCAGAGGAGATCTTCTCGTCTTGGGCACTTTTCATCTTACTCTCGTTATTGTGTGCGGCGTTATGGTCGTCGTACTTCTTACAACAGAGAAGAATAAAGGCTATACACGAAACGGTCCTATCAATCTTCTATGGTATGGTCGTGGGACTCATCATCCGTATCAGCCCAGGTCATTATATCCAAGACGCCGTGAAATTTAACAGTGGGTACTTCTTCAATATCTTGTTACCTCCCATCATTTTAAACAGTGGATACGAACTCCACCAGGCCAACTTCTTCCGAAATTTGGGCTCGATTCTTACGTTTGCCATTCCAGGAACCTTCCTTTCGGCGCTAGTGTTGGGAATAATCTTGTATATTTGGACTTCGCTAGGATTGGATGGCGTCAGCCTTGAATTCGTAGACGCATTAGCTGTCGGTGCTACGCTCTCAGCTACAGACCCGGTGACTATCTTGTCGATCTTCAATGCCTACAAAGTCGATCCTAAGTTGTACACCATCATTTTCGGAGAATCGTTGTTGAACGACGCCATTTCCATCGTTATGTTCGAGACATGTCAAAAGTTCCATGGTCATCCAGTTCACTTTTCGTCTTTCTTCGAAGGTATCGGGTTATTCTTGATGTCTTTCACCATCTCGACCATAATCGGTATCTTGATTGGTGTCTTCGTCGCCCTTATCCTCAAGCATTCACATATCAGAAGATACCCCCAAATCGAGACATGTTTGGTGCTATTGTTTGCCTACGAATCGTACTTCTTTTCCAATGGTGCTCACATGTCTGGTATCGTCTCATTGCTTTTCTGTGGTATCACGTTGAAGCACTACGCCTTCTACAACATGTCCCGAAGAACACAAATCGCTACCAAGTACATTTTCCAATTATTGGCTCAGTTGTCTGAGAATTTCATCTTCATCTACTTGGGATTGTCTCTCTTCACAGAGGTCGAGCTTGTGTTCAAGCCATTGCTTATCATCGTGACTTTCATTCTGATCTGTATTGCGAGATGGTCTGCTGTCTTCCCCCTCTCTCGTTTCCTTAACTTTTTCTACAGAGCCCGTTTTGAAAGATTTAACAACATAAACGCTCTCAATGGCAGCATCACTGCCCAAGCCTTACCAGATGAAATCTCCCACTCTTACCAGATGATGATCTTCTGGGCTGGATTGAGAGGAGCTGTCGGTGTTGCTTTGGCAATGGGTATCCAAGGAGAGGCTAAGTGGACTTTGTTAGCCACAGTTCTCGTGGTTGTCGTGTTAACTGTGATTTTATTCGGTGGAACTACTGCTTCCATGTTGGAAATTTTGGGAATCAAAATTGGCTGCATTGATGAAACTAATGATTCAGATGATGATTTCGACATAGAAGCACCTCGCTTGCCATTATCTACTCCACCAGTGGCCGCAAATGTATTACTTGGCAACAGAAGGTTCCAAGGAGCAAGAGGAGGAGGTAACGTCGGAAAGCCGGGTTACAAGGATGACGTAAGAGGTAGCAATATCAACCTTGTGGGCTATCCACATAACTCCAATAATCACAGCAATAATAACAACGGCAACCTCTCGGATGGCTCAAACTTTGGTAATGATGAGGACGATGACGAGTATGTGACTAGCGACGTCGACGACTTATTGAGTTCAGGTACACACAACGTACCATTGTCAGCTGCGGGACCAGATGCGGGTAACTTGGGTGGTGTATTAGGAGCTTTCTTAAGTGCCGAAGAGCATGCCAAGTGGTTTACCCGTTTTGACGAGCAGGTGTTGAAGCCTGTGTTGTTGGACACTTTGCCAAAAAACGGAGGCAGCTCTAATGATGGTAATGGCAACAACAACGGACAGCAATAATAGCATCAAAAACAATAATAAAAACTAACATCACAGCGATACATGGAAATAGACGAGTCACGGACCTAAATATTGCAATGCTGAGAACCTGTTACTACTACCACTACCCTACTCGGAGATATCCCATTATAGGAATTACCGGTATATGATGTGTGCTTATTCATTTCATTTGTTAATCCTTTGGGTGTATTTACTTGATATATTCCCCTTTTAACAGAACCATTAGTAGTCACCGGTAGAAACAGAAGCTTGCTTTATATTTGTACAATAGAGAATACAGTTAAACACGTCAAACATAAAATTGTAGAAAACTCCAACGCGCCTTGACGTATGGAGTAGTAATGCGATGAGATAATATACATTAAACACTAAGTGAGATACCAAAGCTACCTAAAAGTGAGAGCTGTCTTTGTGTCAGTCCTTCCATTTTTCGACCTATAAGCCTACCTTAATATTGTGCTGTTGTTGGTCTGCTATAGCAACGTCTATGACCCATTTAGCTAACTTGTAGGCCCTTGCGTTCAAGACGAGGTCATTAAGCTTGTAGTTGAACTTGACACAGATCTGGTAGAATTCGCTCATAGCCAAATCATGTAATACTGCAATTAAATGGTTCTTGGTCAACCTCTTGTCTCTCTTCTGTGCACCAGACAAGAAGACAGAGTCTGGCAAATAGTCAGTGTAATTGCTGGTAGCACGGATAGGCTTCTCCAATAAATTTAAGACGTCACAGATGTGGCTGCTGGTGATTGTCCCATTCTTGTCCTCCTCTATAGAATGCATCAATAGATTTGAGATTGCTATAGTAGCATTTCCGAAGTTGACAGCATTGATAACACGGGACTCTGTATCTCTTTTCAAGGTGGTTCTGAAGAAAACTCCTACGTTAGTGGAAAGAAATCTATCATTATAGACCTTGTACTGCTTGGTGATGCTGTCAATAGCTTTTTTCAACTTAATGACGAGAGGATGAGCTTTATTATTGGAGGAATTGATATCCAACGCGGAGGATAACAGTGCTTTCAATGGAGTGAATAATTGGGCATCAGCCAATTTGTACCACTTGTTATTGAAGATGGAAGGAGCTGGAGTCTTCTTTGTATCTATTTCTGAATAATTCCGCAACGTATTCTGTGTTAATGGAGACTTAGAGGGCGATCCAAGTATCGAGTTGCCAAAGATATCGCTTTCGTCCATGTTTTTAGAGCTGGACGAACTTCTGAGTTCTTCCTTGATGGTAAGTTGGTTTTGCTTAAGCACTTTCAAATCAGAAGCTGAGCGGTAGTTGACTCTTGCGGTGGTTTCTTTGATGATTAATGAGCATTCGTCCAAGATGGCAGGCCAAATGAACCCTCTTCTTGATCTGGCGTTGTAGATGGCAGTTCTGAGCTTGACTCCTTCTGGATCATTGGTAGTAGCTATGTACGACAATTCTTGGAAGGCAGTTAAACGACTCAATTGGTACTCTGGATCAACATTGCGCAAGCCAGAAAGCAATGTGTTGATAGGGTCTGCACTGTAGGTACTAATTGGCTTCTTTCCATCCAAACAACCAATTGTGGCATACACATTGAATGCGAAGTTAACGAACTCCCATGCCAATAAGATATGGAAAGTAAGGAAAGAAATGCTGAAAAGAGTGCTCCAAGTCACTGCAAATGAAGGAACTGATGTATCCAATCCCAAGATGAGGATGAGAAGGATGTTGGACTTGTAGATCACTGGTTTGACTATCAAATATGCGATTGGTGCAAGTATAGCTACAATGATGTTCAAGGCCAAAGCGTTTCCGAAAAGCGATGGCACCTTGGAAAGCAAGGAATCCTCGGGTCTGAGTTTGCTTGCTCCGTACTGGAAGTTCAACCTGTTTCTTTGGAAAACAAGATGATGGGCACTGTAGAAGGCCGAAAGAAACAATGGGTAGAACCAATAGAACACCCATTCGTCGTTGATAAGCGGGTTTTTACGGTACTCCTTGGAGAGCAGGTAGTAATCGTATGCAAAAGGGAGTTGAAATATGAAGATCAAATGCACAAAATACCCCGAAATCAAGTAGAAGATGGTATTCTTCAAGTATTGCACTGAAAAGAGGGTATTGTAGATCTGGGCTCCGAGGGTCTTGTGAGATGAGTATTCCACGGTTGAAAATTTGGTTCTGGCCTGCTTGATAAGGAGAAGAGCCACGAATATCACCGGAGCTCGGAACACGAATGTGAAAAGCAAGTTCCACCAGAATTGTCCGTATGGAACTCGGAGTGTTATGGAAGCAGCTACAGCTACTAGGGTGTTGATATTGTGCACGTATCGTAATCTTTTGGCAAGAACTTTGCCGAAGTACGACTGGTAAGTGCTAGGCTTCGGTGTGGGAGCCATGACGAATGATTTGACGGCGATTGGTGGTCTTGCTGAGCAATTGGACCGAAGAAGAGAAGCCGTTGTTTAGTGGAAAATGACATTTTGAAAATGGAGAGTTTTAAAATTTGAGAGTGAGATCCGAGGGTCAAAGAAGGTCGTAAATGGGTATGTATAGGATCTGGGAATATGGTGAAGAGGGTATAGAAACGGGGGATTTGAAGTGGAGTCGGGAAAGAAAGTGGAAAAATGGTATACGAAGAGGTATGGAAATAGTTAAACCTAGCCGTTTCTTGGAAAAGAGTCCCAATTTGGTGAAATAAATGGGGTGTAGAGTAATTGTTCCTCGACTAAAGTCTATCATTGATGAATGTTCCGAGCATCACTTTGGACTTAAAAGTCACATGATCACACTGGGCACAGATGAGTATATCGAATGGATAGCAACTTGCAAATAGAACTCGTAGACGTACCAAGGAAGGAGCTGCCCTAGTGGAACTACTCCCAAAGATACGCCCTACAGGTACGTCATGCCTCCTACTCTGTTGTTAAACGCTGTCGTTATAAATACAATGTGTAATAGCTATGTACAGTTATTATGAATGGTAGCGCCGTGAGATTTCCAGCAGTGAATTCAATCTTCACACCTATTTACTGACTGGATTCTCCAGATCTGTCTTGGTTAATCACAACCTGTGCTTCTCTTCTCAACTTCTCCTTTTCACCGCTCAATGTATCCTTAATGCTCTCCAAGCCAGGCTTTCCGTTGATTTCTCCCAACACTTGGTCAGTGATAAGTCTTTCATTGAAGTCTACAGTAGCGTATCCAGGACCGGCACTAGAGAGCCTCTGTTCTATTATGTTCTGAGAACCGTCAAACTTGCTGAAGTTGACCTCGAAAGCCTCGGTGATGGCAGCTTCCAATTCTTCTTCAGTAGTGATGAAGTTCGATGCAGCGTGGTACAAGTCCAACAATTGGTCGGCCTTTTTCTCCTGGGCCTCCAATTCTCTGACTTTCCTGTTGAGAATTCTCTGCTGGTTTTTTAATTGTTCTTCTTCTGGTGTTCTGTTTCTCATTATTGGACCCTTTAAGTAGGAATCTATGGTAGGTAATGTCAACTTTACGGCATCAGAGTCTTCGTATTCATCTGCAAGGGAATGGTGCTTTTCTTTCTCTAACTGTTCAGCCTTAATTTCGTCGATCTTCTGCAATCTGGCTGCTTCTGTCAAGTATGCTTGTTTCAAGTAGTCACGACGGATTTCATCTCTTTGCAAATTCCATGCTTGGTCTTCAGATAAGTCAGCGGATGGGGACTTTCTTGGGGTTTTGTCTTCGATAGTGGCTCTGATACGCTCCTCAACTGTTATGATCTTCTTTTGTGGAGGCGTACGGTGGAATGTGAACCCAGTGTGTGTAGGTAAAGGTACACCTTCAGCGAAACCCTGTTCGATGTGAGACTCCTTCTCCAATTCATGTGCGGTTTTAGCTCTGATTGGGTTGCCCTTGAAAACGGGACGGACCTTAGGCAAGATACCGGATTTTCCTCCGTACTTAAGAACTCCTTTACCCATGCTGTTTGTGTATTTGGCCTAAAGATATACAACCTTCTAAATCGTCTTATACTATGAACCGTTAAGTATGTTGAAAATGAAAAATTTGATATTTGGGTCACGTGCAGGAATTATAGGTCACATGACGTATTTGATAAAGTTCCTCAACCCCCAAAACCCCCTTAAGGAGTTATCTATCATGGTGGATGGTAGGAATATGAAGAAGGTGTAGATATTAATATATATTTAACCAGACATATTCATTATATATTGAAGAACCTATGATGCCAAGCAATTAATTATCTTATGTTTATATTTACTGGTGCCGCTGTTCAGCCTGTCGATTACTACTAATACTATTATAATACATTCTCAATACATAGCCAATGAATATATAAACTATACTCCGATATATATCTCTATACTTTTCCCTATTTCTTGCCCCAGATCTCATAAATCCTTTCCAGACAAACCTTACCGATCTTTTTATTTCCTATCTCGTCTTTGAATTCTTTGACGAGAAGATGCTTTTTCTCAATTTCACTGGTTTCCCTATGCTCTACGTGGTAGTAGTCTAGCAACAGTTTGGGCGTGGGAAACCGCTTTTGTATAACAATTGCACGCTCCAAAGAGACACCACGAATCGCCATGAGCATCAATACAAACATCTCTCGCACTGTCATCATACCTGTTTTTCCCATTAGCTCTTGGAATATGCTGAAGAGATGAACGCACTCGTATGATGTCTTCCTCTTCTCGAACTTCTCTCTGAATTTCACTATGAGATCTGTATACTCCGATTGATTCTTCAAAGAGCGTGCCCGTATAACTATTAACTTGGTATCGTTACCCTTTAACAGATCTGTCATAACTTCTGTCAAAGAAGCTAGAAATGAAACAGTTTCGTCAATTTCTCGGAATTTCTTCAAATAGAAATCCGAGACTGTCATTGTCATCGATATAGCCGTCTGAATCGAGCTTGCCATTTCAGATACTCTCTCAAGAGCCCCCATCTTTATCTCTTCAACCAAGTAATAAAAGTGCTTCATCCCCGACTTCTTTAATCTATTCTTCTGTTCCTGAAAACGCCCATCTCTAATGGAGAATGCCAAGTCGTCTATTCTCTTTCTTTCGCAAATATAATTCAAAACAACCTCTTTGCCTGTCTGCAAATGCTTAGCAATCCAGACAATATCTCCAACAGAAAGAGCTCGAACTTCACACTTAATTCCTAAAGAGCTCAAACGCCTCAGAAAGAAATCTCTTTCCAGTTGCGAGCGAATCTCTCGGCTATCGATAAGCATAATAACTTCATACTCAGAGCTTGTCCAGACATCATATTTTGTACCACAATATATCCTCTGAGTCGCATCATGTTCCATCAAATTGCTTTCAGTTCTTCCAGCTGCAATTGCTTCGTTTTGTGCGTCTGGTGGAGAAGGTGCCTTATCTTCAAGTGTGTTTTCTCCAAGTTCACTAATGTCCTCCATTCTCTGCAATAGCGATTTCCTCGAAGTTGCCGAAGACATCGGTCTTGCTTCATGCAAGTCATATAAATTGCTATCGAAAGTACTATCAGGCGTTACTCTCACATTGTTGTCAAAAGACGTATCTACTAAAACACTAATTGGCGAAGAGTTTATACCTTCTGTTTCTTTCAATTGCTTCGCTAATTCAATTCCTTCATCAGTTAAAAAGTACAATTTTGGCGACCTTCCCGAGCAGTCGACAAGGTCATGGTTCATGAGCACCTTGATCGAATTCCAAGCCGAATAGAAGTCATTTGCGGCTGGATTTTTAGAGAACGATTTATCTGAAAATGGTGCTGCTGCTTTAGAGACATCTTCTCTGGTTAGTCCATTTCTATTTCTATCTCGTATATACAAAGCCAACATTATAGCATATCCACCTGAACGGTGCTTCGGCACATAGGGCTTTGTCTTTCTAGGTTTTTTAGCCGGAGGACCATTAACTTGTGCATCCATATCTTTACGTTTATCACCGATCTCAACAGCTGCTGGAGCTGCAAAACCCGGGGGAAGCTCCAAGTTACTTTGCTGAAAATGGGCTTTAAGTTTCTTCGTCAAGAATACAACAGTTTTCTCACCTACAAAACGGATCAGCTTCAAAGTTTTAGGGTCTTTCACGGGCTCTGGGTGTCTCCGCACGGAATCGAACGCCTTATTGTATAGAAGCGCCATTTTGGAGCCTTTCTTGGTGGCTTCAATAGCAGCTTCCTGGAGCCATGTGGCAAACAACGGCTTTAAATCACCCTCCTCTATACCAGCCGGCTCGGACATGTTGAATTATCTACTAAAACACCAAATTTCACTTTCCAACCCAGTAATACACGTACTTCGATGGTACCACTATGGCCAATTCAATGTAAACATAGTTAAGAGAGCTAGTGATATTGGGCTGATCCACACGACTTTTGATAACGTGACATTGGGCACGACGCTCAAAAAAGAACAAAGAGAAGAGAGTTCGTTAGGACAGTAAAAGAGTAGAGGTTGGTTGATGGTTTACTAATTAGAGATAGTAGCATAGTCTTTGATTTGTATTTGTTGCCGATTGGTGTATATAGTTGTAAAATGTCATCGAAGGGAACCAAAAAATCAGCTCTTCCGCCAATCAATTTGATTTTTAAGTACTTACAGCAGCAGTCGGTAGTGACTATATGGCTCTATGAACAAACTGCGCTGAGAATTCAGGGTAAGATAAGAGGGTTTGACGAGTTCATGAATATCGTGATAGACGACGCTGTGGAGGTGTCGACGAAAGACGGCTCGAAGGAGGAATTGGGAAGAATACTATTGAAGGGAGATAATATCACGTTGATTTCCAGTTTGGACGTATAGATGGAAGAAAGCTGGCAATGAGATGGACCAAATGATGCCCTAGTCGGTGAAAGTGTCCATGTCATGCTGACAAGTGTGATCTTGGAGCGATCAAAGGACATTAGAGCCTGTTAATACTGGAGGACTTGAAAATTCGCATCAATCCGTGAAGTGCTTCAATGATATCATCATTTATAGATGGAATATCTCGACGGAGTCTACGTACCTCAATCAAAAGTTGAAGTGAAGGTCGGCCAGAAGTGTTATGTCTTAATTAAAATCGAATGCCCGGCATTCTCTGTATAATAGCTATAAATATTTTCACGATTGATGAATATATAATACATATCAAATAATGTTACATTGCAAAAGTAGGTGTAGAAAGTAGATACCGATATCGAACCAACAAAGTGCATTAAAACTCGAAACGCACTCTCTTCCGTTTACTAGGAGTATCAGCAACATTTTTGTCTAGAAATACATTGTCCTCATCTGGTGGCTGTTGGAATTTAGCACTTTCCATCTTAGATGGACTGGTTCCTCTTCTTTGTCTATGGGAGTAACGATTTTCACGTTCTTCCTTTAGCAATAACGCCTTGTACTCGAGAATCTGTCTCTCTCGCTCAGCAGAGAGCTTGACCTTCACAGTAGGTGGCTTGGGTCGGACTTCTGCATGCTTTAATTCCAAAAGGACTTCAATTGGAAGTTTTAGTATAACAAGAACGGCATCTTCTGAGTATTTTACCCGATGCAAGGCCAGCTCACTCGGAAGCCGTGTTGCTTTGTCATTCAGCTTTTTCGGCAGTTCTCTCTCGAATCGTTCTAAGTCGACTGGACTCTCTTCGATATCGTTTTTTAGTATTGACTTTCTTGTCGGAAGAGACGTCATTTGCTATATTATGATCATGTCGAGTAGGGAAGAAGATTCACAAAACGATGTATATACGTATCTTGAGTGCCGTTTCCTACGGATATATTGGACTACCTAAATCTTCTTGGAATGAACAGTTGGATGTGAATCTTTAACCAGAGTCGACTCTTAAACTTCTAACAAATACTTCTAACAATATACTACCAATAGCTACCCAAACCTAGCTGAAGACACCGCAAAATAAGGCGAAAATTCAATAACTAAAAATCTACGTATCTCCTAGTACAAGTACTCCACTACCTACCGCGCTTATCTTTCTATAACTCACGATAACTACTTATCTATGATATACTACACCAAAGAAAGTGTTGCAGTCTTTATTATCTACTAAGGGAAGCACAAGCTGTAAAAAAGTGAAGACTGTGAGGTGAAGAAACTGCAAACGAGCTGTCACGTCTAAACTGCAGAACACTGTGAACAGCTTTCACACTATATATTCATATCAGTATAAGTGTAGAGCATGTCAGCTACACTTCCCCATTTTGCGGATATCACACTACTAACAAGCAAGGAAGTATGCCTAAGCCAAGGCTCCAGAATAAAAACAAAAGAAACACAACGATCTCCAAAAGCACTCCTACAGCTATCTCATTATTTTCCCATTAAGCGCTTGAACCATGTACCTACTGCACACAGACTAGCACTGGTTCGTTTTGCACTTTAGCGTTTTTGTATTTACATTTCGAGATCTTGTGATTTGATGATCTCAGATGGAGACACGATTTGCCGTTGATAGCTAGGATATATAGCAGTATAATCGTATTTTATAGTTGTAGGACGCGTACAGTAGTGCTTAGGCGTGGTATACAGTTTTTTTTGAGGTGAAAAATTGCAATATATACGTGTATTACTCGGGGTTCAACTTTGAAAGCAAGTGAAGAATCGCGTCTTCAAGGCTACAAGACACGACAAGAGTTACAAGAATTTGGAGAGCTGTTGAAGAATACGAGTTCAAACAAGATAAATATTCATATTAAGCATTACAATGAATCAGGGCCAGCGAAGCAATCCGACTGCACCCACAAATTCGAATGGACTGGGCAGCAACCAGTCTACCTTGAACAACTACAGTCGTTACATAAATGGTAATACTGACGTGGAAAGGATGAAAAATCAGAATAATGGTTCTACAAGAGCGGCGTTTAGACCAACTCCATATACAGAAGAAGAACACCAGAGAATTAGAGTCCATTTGGACAAGGTTCTTGGTCCAGAATACGTTAGTCATCGTCCTGGTGGCGGAGGTGGCCAAGTATCATATATTGAAGGATGGAGAGCATTGAACTTGGCCAATGAAATCTTTGGATTCAACGGTTGGAATTCAGAACTTATAAGCCAACAGATAGACTTTCTCGACACTCACGGGAACACAGGCAAATTCTCATTGGGCTTGTCAGTGGTTGTACGAGTCACTATAAAAGATGGTACTTATCATGAGGATTTTGGCTATGGATTTGTAGAAAATTCCAGAAACAAAGCCCAGGCTTTCGAAAAATGCAAGAAGGAAGCATTCACAGATGGTGTAAAGAGATGCCTTCGATGTTTCGGTAATGTTCTAGGAAATTGCTTGTATGACAAGACAATACTTCCCAAAATTAAGAAAGTCAAACTTCCAAAACCAGATTATGAGGACGTCGACTTTTACAGAGACCCACAACTCGTTGAACGAGAAAGGAGAAAGCAAATGTCTACCACAGTCAATATCATGGAGAAGCCAAGTGGTCAAGTTCAAGTGCCATCTAATGTTTCTGTTCGTAATTCTACGTCGATCATTCCTACGAATTCCAGAAACCCGACAAATACACCAGCAGTATCTAATATCCTTCAACCAACAAACAACAATAGAAACACAATAGTACAGCCAGCGAAGCAAAATGTTAATGCTGCAATTGCTAACAAGCCTACCAACCCATATAAGCCAGAGATACGGGATGAAGATATGGACGATTCATACCTATTCAGCGATGATTTCATAGACGAAGACTCAATGCCTAGGAGATATGACGAGTACACAAACGGGGAGAAGATGCAAATTGATCCTGTCTCAAAGGAACCGGAACAAGCCCAAAAAGAGACAGCGCAAAATACATCAACCAGCAATCCTGATACAAGTGGAACTTTGGATCAGACGACAAACAATGCCATTCCTGACTCTCCAGTAAATTCATCAACCCCGGCAACCAACCCCCCTATCGGGTTTCCATTGTTTGTAAGCGCAAAGGGAGCGAACATGTTACAGGCTAATGTGGACGATCCTTCCAAGTTACCCCAGTTCGATACAAAATTCGTGGCTCCAAGCATGAGACGAACAGTCGATCCCAACAAGTCAGCTCCCGTCAAAAGAACAGATGCTTCTCCAACAGTAACACTAAGGTCGAGTCAAACTGGAATCACGAACATCAGCAGACCAATTACGCGGTCGAGTGCATTGAGCCTATCGCAGAGTACCTCAGAAAATGCAAATACGCTAGGAAAGCGGATTGGTATGCCACCAAGTCAAAGACCCGCTGCAAAAAGATTGCACAGAGAGTGAGTATTATGAATATAGAAAAAGAGATAACTTATGGAATAGCTTACTAACAAAATCATAGGCTCAGTCAGAGAAGCGAGTCCCCCGCAACACCCCCTGTTGCTCCTGTGACTCCTGCCAAGGAACCACTGCCCACTGATCCAGAATCATGAACGAAGGCAGTCACTCTAGCATACTAGTATATAGAACGGTCAGTGCACAGCTATTTATTGTCCCAGTATAGTCATATTCCTCACTTAGCCAATACACAGGGAAATCAAGTGCCGCGGCACATGCTCTTTCCACCGCTACATACATATATTCACGTTGAATGGTGAAACTTTACAGTTCCTTACACCAACACTGGTTAATAATGTTACCCTACGTGGTTCACTATATTAAGAGGTCATTTATATACAGGCAACTTATATCACCAGTTTTAAGGGAACGTGGAAAGGCAATTTGTAGCAACTAGAACCCCCATAAGACGGGAACATGTATGATAGCTGATATATCCATCTTTCACCAAGCTGAAAGTCCTACAATACTTTTTATTAGAATTGTTTAAAATTAAAGAAAAGCACGTGACTCATATCCTGAGGCACGGGCTCAAAACCTTATCACATACAAATCAAGCGCAATTTCCAAGTCGAGATTACCAACTTCACTAAGAGCATTTGGTATAAGCCATATCAGCGGGCTTTCTTCGTATTCAGTAACCAAGACGTCTCTCGTACTGTGGTAATATACTCTTTGATGACATCTTTCAAAACCACCGAAATGCCAGTAGCAAACCAAAGAGATAACTCGTCGGTGTTACCGCTTTTGACTATCGGACCATATAATGAAGTACCTGAAGAGTATGAGGCAGAAGATGCAGCGGATGCTCTATCAACCACAACAGTGCTTGTAATCGGAGCTGGTGGTTTAGGCTGCGAAATACTCAAGAACCTAGCATTGACAGGTTTCAAGGACATTCATGTGATTGATATGGATACCATCGACGTGTCAAACTTGAATAGACAGTTCTTGTTCAGGCCGAACGATGTGGGGAAGTCGAAGGCTGAAGTGGCAGCTAAGTTCATAGAAGAAAGAATAGGCGACAAGGACTTGAAGATTTCCCCGTACTTTGGTAAAATTCAGGACAAACCGTTGTCGTATTATAAGCAATTTGGTGTTGTGATATGTGGTTTGGATAGCGTAGAGGCTAGAAGGTGGATTAATGCTACGTTGGTTTCTTTGGTGGATGCAGAGTTGAATAATTTGATTCCGATGATAGATGGGGGCACTGAAGGATTTCGAGGCCAATCAAGGGTGATATTGCCAACTCTTATGTCGTGCTACGAATGTACGTTGGATTTAATAACGCCTCAAACAACTTATCCAGTTTGTACTATAGCTAATACTCCTCGGTTACCAGAACATTGCATAGAATGGGCGTCGGTTCTTGAATGGCCCAAGACGTTTCCGAGCAGAAAATTCGATGCTGATGATCCTGAACAAGTTGAATGGATGTATCAAACAGCGTTGGCTCGAGCCAATGAGTTTAATATCGAAGGTGTGACGAAACTGCTAACATTAGGGGTGGTGAAGAATATAATTCCAGCAATTGCATCGACAAATGCCATAATAGCAGCTTCTTGCTGCAATGAAGCTTTTAAAATTGTGACTAACACAAATCCTATCTTAAATAACTACATGATGTACTCTGGAGACGACTCAATATTCACATATACATACGCCCACGCGAGAAGAGCGAATTGCCCTGTTTGTGGAAGCTTTGCTAAGAAGTTTGTGGCACAGAATTGGTGGACTCTCGACAGATTTATAGAAGAAATTAGCAGTAAGCAGGAAGTCCAAATGAGCCAGCCATCGTTAACTGCTGCTTCGAGATTTCTTTATCTTCGCAATCCTCCTCATTTGGAGGAAAGCACCAGACCCAATCTTTCCAAAAAGCTCAACACACTAATCAATAGTGGAGACGAGCTTGTTATAACGGACCCAAACTTGCCAATATCTTTGAAGTTGACAGTGGAGTTCACCGGTCCAGACATTGAGCCGGATGATGTCAACTCCAGCTTAATGTAATGAAATAGGGATAGCGAGTATATCAGCAAAAGGGTAGCTGCCGTACATAGCTAGAGATGCTAATATAGATGATAGAAAACAATCATTTATTATAACATTGTAGTTCTAATTAAATAATGTATATACTTCTAACTCAAAGTGACCATTCCGAGGTACACATTCATAGATGTTTGCAATTTTGAATGCCTATATGGCTCCTCCCATGCACTTAGTAATAAGTACTTTTATTACCTGCTAATTCCTAATCAGGATTTTTTTTGAATACCTGCCATTAGGCGTTTTTATAAAGTGGCCCTCCACTTCCTTTTAATTGCCATCTGTCTTGTTGTCATTTCTTGCAAACTAGTTCATTTACTCATTCCTCTCTCCTTCTCCTGTCTCTCACTCATCTCTTTCATTTCGTTAGTCAATAGTTCATTGAACTTCACTATGTTATCAAGATAGATATGGTGGCCACTATCTTCGACCTCCACTATCTTACTACGATTTGGATCGTGGTAGTAATTATTTATAATGTTCGAACACAACTCACCACCCTTGACGTCCATCCAGTCCTCTTTACCGTACCACCACTCGAGTTTACATTCGAGTTTGTGAATTCCTCTTTCAATCAAAGGATGTCTAGCGTCTGCACCAGGAGCAAGCAAGTAATTCAACATATATTCACCAGAGCCAGGACTGTTGAAGATTCCATAGGCATACTTGTGAAGTTTCTCTGCTTCTTTACGGTCCAACTTGGCGAAACGACGAGACGACCACCCACTAACCACTTTGGATCCAAATGGGCCAGCCTTTCTCACTAATGTAAACGGAGAAATGTTCTGCTCCCATAATTTGGTGAAGTAAGCTGGCACAGAGACGGGAGTCCTGTGCTTAATGATAGCTCCTGGAGACACCATGAGGAGTTTGTCACAGAAATTTGGGTTCTTCTTGATACCGTATGTTCCCATCAAATAGGCACCCATGGAGTGTGCCATCACCAAGATTTGCAGGCTAGGCAAAGAGTATAAGTTTCTCTTCTTTAACCATTTTTCATAGGAGTTGTGGAACCACTTATCTACGCTATCGATATCCTCAGATTCGAGTTTGAATGGTGGACGCGAAGAACACCCGTATCCCAACAAGTCTATGGCATGAACACACCAGTTATCGACTGCCGAAAGTTCTTCAAAATTCTTGAGGAAGAAGCCTAGACCACCTCCATAGCCATGGACCATGATGAGGTGGTTCATTGTTGCTGTGTCTGCTTCTGTCTTTCCGGCAGGGTAGATGACAAACTCGTTTATGTAGTTTCCGTCAGCATCGATGGGGGTCTGAATCACTTGAGCAGAGCGCCCAAGTGCGTCTGGACGTGGATAGAAGGGAAGAAGTGATAATAAGTCACGCTGGAACTTGAGTGGGTTACGTCTGTAGGAGTAGTCATCAAGCGAGTCCCTTATGGACAATGGAAAGTTATTAGAGAACAACCTATTTAAAGGAACGGATGTTGGATGCGTAGACCGTTTGTACTGGTGAACCACTGATTCATCTACAAGATCGCTGGTCGTTGAGACAGCAGGACTTTCAAGGGTTGACGTTGTGATAGAAACATCACTTTTAGGGTTGCTACTCACAACAGTGCTCTTCTTGCGACGTACCAACGACGCAACATTACTGTTCACCAGATTCAATAAGTTGTTAATGTCGAAATTAAAGCTCGGCGACGAGTTCATGTTCTGAGCAGACGAGCTGAGACATCTCGTGGTGAATCTCGTGGCCGTAGCCATGATCGATCTCGATTTGCAGGCTAATATCTTTCACTAGAGGCGATTCCACCAATTACAACGAAAACGATATTCAAATGAGGTGAAATCAAAACCACACCGAAACGATCCTTTCTACCAACTACAACACCAGAAATCAACCTTAACCAAGTGTCTTTTGGGGGTCTCGTGGGGTAAATTCGTGTTGCAACGTGCGGCTGAAAACAAGGCGACTCTGAATACTATGACACCAGAGCGAAGCACCAGTGATAGGGGACAGAGAACACGGGTATGCGGCCAGATTTGGCGATTTTCGAAGTTGCCGTACGATTTCCAACTCGCTGCAAAGCTATGGACCTGGTATAAGCGGATCAGCTACGCCACCCAGTCTAAACGACGTGTTGTTGCAAGAAGAACGAAGTACGCCAGAAGAAGAAAGCACCAGAAAACAGCGTCAAAAAAAGAGAGCAGCAACCAATTAATGTATGGTGACTGTGTATAAAGCACCAGAACAAAGGCCCAAACGGGTAGTGCGAAGAGCAAGAAGCGAGTGAGTCCGAATCATGGGGAAGGTGTATGACAGTGACGATGATGGTATTGGTAGTATCAGCAGCGGTTTAGAAGGGGGAAGTCGGCGTCGTAACGAGAAAGGAAGTGTAGTTTTGTCAGAAAGAGGAAAAATGTGGGTGAATGGGAGTGAGAGTCTATATTGCGTAGTGTGTGAGGAGTGAGAGTGAGAGCCAGAATGAGAGTGAGAGTCTATATTGTGTAGAGTGAGGTTTCGGCTCATAGTGACTATATGGGTATTATGTGTGCTGAGCGAGTGAGGTGAAAGTGAGAGCTACTGCGGCTTATGTCCCATTGCTTCAAGTTAATATTGAAACTACAAAACAACATTATTAATATATGACCATTAAACGAATTAGCATGAGCAAAAGTTCATGAAGCCATAGAGATTTAGCTGCAACACTTCTATAAGCAGATATATGATAGATGAAAGTGAAAGGAGACTTCTCGGCTCATAATGACTATATATTAGTGAACACATACACACATATACGAACATATGGACATATGGAGTGTTTCTGAGCATAAAAGTTCATGAATAGAAATTGAACTCTGGTGCCAACCATGTAGTCACAACCCTTTTACTACTGTATCGTCTCTAGACTTCGTTTAATGCCGATCAATGGCTAGTTCCGGCATGGCCCCTACTTAAGTCGCCAATCCCAAAAAGTGGAGATTGTGAACGTGACTGATATCACATATCACGGTCACCTGCTCTTAATCACACGACTTACATGGATCCCGATGTCGGTAATTATTAAGGAGTTCCGATAGCTCAATGGCTAAATGGCTAGGAACCAAACGGATATTCCAGAAGGAATGGCACTAACGGTCAACATGTGGAAGTTGAAGCGGAAAGCCTACCCCATGGATGTCAAATGACAACGGACGTGGGCTGCCCATTAGTGTAGAAATCGCATGCAAGTGCTTGGTAGTCTACGTAATGCGAGTGCTCTCAAACGGCGGAAATGGTACGTTAAATGGAGTGAACCCACCAAGTCGGAACCTACTCGTATTGGCTTGTCCAAGACAAAATCACCTAGCAACGCAACAATCCCGCATCCTCTCGTCTAGTGCTCACTGATCTTCATCAAGCATCGAGAACCATACATCCGCCATTTCTAAACCTTACTAATTTTCATGTACCGGTCCCGCTGATGGAAAAGATAAAAAACCGAAAAGAAGATTTTTTCCAGCCCTAGGAAAGAACGAGTTGTTGGCCTAGCAACAACAATTGTAGCCAATGAACATCCTAAAAATGGGTCAATGATGGCCAACGTTATGAATACGAATGGCCAAATATGCATAACGGAATGCGAAAACGGACGTTTTTGTCAGAAAATTTAAATTAACATTATCCCAAAACGGGCAAGAATGTCTGAAAATTATCCCAATTCTTTGCGGTACTTAATCAGATTCATCTTTGTACAGCTACCAATTTAAATTGACTCTAATGTCAGGCCAACAAACGCATGGACATTGTTTTTGAACCTAGACGACTTATAGTTATGGAATAATAGTGGTATAGAGCTTAAACAAAGCCCGAAACCGTTTTTCTGTAGAACGGCTCAAACAAGAGATTGTTTCGGTTAGGTGTCCGAGTGTAATCCCATTAACATGTGGTTTAATTAACACATCACTGTATTATCCTTTGTTCACGGGAGTCTCAGGGAGATATACGAGAAAATTTAGTAGCGCTTCTGCTATATCTCCCTTTACGGACACATCTAGCGGTGAATCATTAGAACGAAATTAGTTCCCAAAGCCACCTTCTGTCGACATAGTAGGCTCTGTGTAAAACCATTGACCAGTCTAAATAAACGTCTGCTGTAATAACAAACATTAAACTGGGACCAATCAGGAGCTACTTCAAAAAACAGGCAAGCCAAGAAGTTGACAAGAAAAAATCTGAATTACTCTCCTTAGTTTTGAGCCAAAAAGAAAAACAGCTAGTAGAACCGACGATTTCATCGCAGCCGTACACATATGACATATTCAACGAAGAATATGGAAAATCGTAGACCAGTAGTGACAGGGAACTGTAAAGCCGATTAGTTCTTCACTTAGTGTTTGTCATCGCCGCAGGTTCATTTATCTATTTCATCAGTTAGTACGGGCTGGACCAACACCGTACATCCCCGGACGCAATTTCTCTATTGTCATTGCAAATATTTACTCAACTATACGCAATTGAAGTAGGGGAAGTATAAGGTAGGTCTACACCTGAACAAAATTCCAGCCAATAACAATAGCCCACTCGGTTGAAACCTCCCTCGAGGCTCAATTACTGTCGGGCACGGAGAGCGAGAATCGGATGAACCATTAAATATTTAGTGTCTGTTCGCTGTTATCTGATTGATCAATGAAAAATGTATTGTGAACCATGCATGAGTTACGAGCCCGGGTGGTAACCGGACAATTTTCTGTCACCTAGACACGACTATCGAAATTATCAGATGGAATCTTCTGACAATCCAATAATGGGCTCTCCATTGAACGGTGCCATTTGTCTTAGCATTTTTTGCCCAAGCTTCTAGGTTACATTCACCACAACGCCGTGGACAATCAGCCAATAGAACGACCCGGTCTACCATTCCACCCTTCTCTACAACGTCATCTCACATTCGTATTAGTCGATTTTCCCTCCATACCACCTCCTCGGACACTTTCATGCACCTACAACCCCAAAATAATATTTTTTCCTGTGCTACTCCATACCCTCGCGCTGCACCGACACTAGAAAAATTATTCGTTCATTTCCGTTTATATAAATTTGCTCCATCCCATCTGTTCTTAGAATTGTAGGAGATTTTAGTTTGAGCTGATTTTTATTCCTAATTCAATCATTTTTTTCTATTGTTGTTATAGTACCATCTAACTTCATCTCTACCCCCACCACCAGAGCCTCCCCGGTCGAGTCAGACAATAGCTGCATCCCACACCCAGTAGAAAAATCTTATCTTGACGTATTTTTCAGCTAAGGTCCAGTGTGAGAGAAAGCTTAATTTTGCCAATTAGCAGCCATTTCACCTTTATTTGACGTTTAACAAATTAATACTATAATCAACAACAGCCATGAGATTTTCGTCCTTCCTCCTTGTGTCGTTCATCTCTTCGTTGGTTGCCGCCGAGACCAAAGAATGGTGGTTCCAAACCAGCTGGGTCAACGCCAACCCTGACGGTACTTTCGAGAAGAAAATGATCGGTTTCAACGACTCCTGGCCATTGCCTACCTTGAGAGCCAAGAAGGGTGATGTCATCAACTTGTACTTGATCAACGGTTTTGACGACAGAAACACTACTTTACATTTCCACGGTATGTTCCAAGAAGGTTCCTCCCAAATGGATGGTCCTCCAATGGTTTCCCAATGTCCTATTCCTCCAGGAGAGACTTTCTTGTACAACTTCACTCTTACTCAAGTCGGTACTTTCTGGTACCACTCGCACACTTCTGGTCAATACGGTGACGGTATGAGAGGTCTTTTCATCATTGAAGACGAAGACTTCCCATACGATTACGATGAGGAGATTACCTTGTCTGTTTGTGAACACTACCACGAAAACTCTGATACTTTGACCCCAGCTTTCTTGAACAGATACAACCCAACCGGTGCTGAGCCAATTCCACAAAACTCCTTGTTCAATGAGTCCAGAAACGTATCTTGGGTTGTTGAACCAAACAAGACTTACTTGGTAAGAATTGTTAACACTGGTAGATTTGTATCTCAGTACCTTTACATGGAAGATCACGAGTTCACCGTCGTCGAAGTCGATGGTGTCTACGTTGAGAAGAACACCACTGAGATGTTGTACATCACTGTTGCCCAACGTTACTCGGTCTTGATTACCACTAAGAACGATACTTCCAAGAACTACGCTTTCATGAACAAGATCGACGACACTATGTTGGATGTTATTCCTGAGGACTTATTGTTGAACTCCACCAATTACATTGTCTATGACGAGGACAACGACAAGCCAGATCAATACATGGTTGATTCTATTGACGACTTCTTGGATGACTTCTACTTGGCCCCATTGAACAAGGAACGTTTGTTAGACGATGCTGACCATGTTGTTACCATCGATGTTGCCATGGACAACTTAGGTGACGGTGTCAACTACGCTTTCTTCAACAACATTACCTACACTGCTCCAAAGGTTCCAACCTTGATGACTGTCCTCTCCGCTGGTGAATTTGCTACCAACGAGTTGGTCTACGGTACCAACACTCACCCTATTATCTTACAGAAGGATGAAGTTGTCGACATTGTCTTGAACAACCTCGATACTGGTACCCATCCTTTCCACTTGCACGGTCACGTTTTCCAATTGATCGAGAGACACGAAGCTATTCCAGATGACGAAAGTCCAGTTAACTTCAACGAGACTGACCACGCTGAATGGCCAGAATTCCCAATGTCCAGAGATGTTGCCTACGTCAGACCTCAATCTTACATGGTCATGAGATTCAAGGCTAACAACCCTGGTGTTTGGTTCTTCCATTGTCACATCGAATGGCATTTGGACCAAGGTTTGGCTCTTATGTTCATTGAAGACCCTGCTGGAATTCAAGGTAATGACACTCAACAATTGACTGCCGACTCCATCAACGCTTGTGAAAAGATTGGAATGCCAATTGAAGGTAATGCTGCTGCCAACTCCAAGAACTTTTTGGACTTGAGTGGTGAACCTGTCCAACACAAGGCTTTGCCATCTGGTTTCACTGCCAGAGGTATTGTCGCTTTGGTCTTCTCTTGTATCGCTGCTTTCTTGGGTTTGATTGCCATTGCTATCTACGGTATGGCCGACATCAAGGACGTCGAAGCCAGAGTTGCCAGAGACTTGAATGTCGACATCGCCGATGAAGACGACTTGGAAGTCGAAGGAGAGCAATCTACTTCCTCTTTCCAACACTCCAAATAAGTACATCGTACTTAACCATCCAACCATTCGATAAAGTTTTACGATTCGACTATTTTTTACTGTTTCTGATGTCTTCGAACTGAAGAGTCTATTTTTTACCGCTTTTGCACGGGTCATGAAGAAAATGTGTGTGTGGGGACTCGGTGTGTGATATGAATTAATCACTGGTTCCTTTAAATTTAACTTTGTGCAATTGTGGAAAGAAAAAGACGCTTCCGCCTCGAGGATTGAAGAGCAGTATGGAATAGTTGTTTCGGCACTTTTAATTGGACTTGGTTGGATCTCAGAACAGATTCAACATCCCAACTTGTAATGACTAATATTCACAACCAGAAGTATGACTTAATATCATTGACATTATGCTTCTTGTATCTACAACACTTCCACCCCCTTTCTCCATTATTTTATTAATTTGTTAAATGAACAATAATTGGCTCTGCTCGTTAGGCTGATGATTGCTTCTTGTTGCTGGGGCACATGCTTTGTGCCACCCTTCAACGGACAGAATACGCTGGACCCTTATTCTGTCTTCTTAGCTCTGTGTCACAGCAGCACTGCAATCGTCCTCCTAATACTATATACTCCCAACTTCCCCCCAAACCCCAACCCCAACCCCAA